>CAWWDL010000229.1:47413-72658 GCA_963942545.1 Oxycera nigricornis | reverse complement strand
GCTAATTTTCAGTTCCGCGACTATTTTAAACGCCAAAATGAAATGCTAACCTACAGCAGCTACTGTTTTTAAAGAAAGCGCTTATTGAGTGCTTCAATATTCCTAAAGAAAACTGTTGCCAATTTGCCCTTGTTTCCCATGAAAATGGAAAACTAAAAATTTTCGAAATCCCTCTTAATTAGCCAAACATCATAAAATTTTATTATCTACCTGAGAAAATGCTAAAAAGGAACGGTTTCTGCTTGGGTGTTGTTCGTCATGTCATTAGTTGGATATGTTTTGATGTTGAGAGGTTTCTAAGCAGATATAATTAAAATCCGACTCTTAGTGAAAAACCGAAATTTATATTTACTGATTTGTACCTGATAATGTAATGGGTTATAAATTATATTCAAAAAGGCTGCGAAACTTAGTCAATACTCCGATTACAAGGAATAAGGTTTAGTTGTGAAATTTGATCATGACGACGTTTGCAAATGAGGAATACGCTGATATGCATTTTGTATATGGATTTTGCGATGGCAATGCCACAAGCGCCCAGGCGGAGTATCAAAGAAGATACCCGACCCGACGAGTACCGGACACCAGAACTTTCGCACGGATACACAGGAACTTACGAGAGTATGGAAGTTTCCAACCGCCTCGTTTAGGCAATCGATCAGGAACTGCTAGGAACGCCAATCAAGAGGAGCGTATACTAACCATAGTACGCAACGAACCAGATATTTCAACTCGTAGGCTAGCCTTGCGGTTGGAAATGTCTGCGACCACCGTTTGGAAAGTTCTCAACAAGGAGAGAATGCATCCTTATCATTTTACACCTGTTCAGTAGTTGCTCCCTGCAGATTATGCGATGAGAGTTACGTTCTGCGAATGGCTCATAGCACAGGATAGAAGAGACTCCAACTTCGTTGGTAACATTTTATGGACCGACGAATCACATTTTTCGAGGGATGGTATCAACAATTTGCGCAATCATCATCTGTGGTTTTCTGATAATCCCAGAGAAACTCGAGCTGGTGCTACACAGCGAAGATTCAGCAGAAACATGTGGGCAGGCGTACTGGGGCGAAGGCTAATTGGACCATTCCGTTTGCCCGATAGGCTCAGTTCTGTCGATTATTTGAACTTTTTGACAAATGAGTTGCCGATCTTACTGGAAGATGTACCTATTATCAATTTGAATAGGATGTACTATCAACACGATGGTGCTCCGAGTCATACTGCCCACCGAATCACCCATTGGCTTACATCAAACTATCCAACAAGGTGGATAGATCGGAGTGGTGCAATTAGGTGGCCACCTAGGTCTCCCGACCTGACTGTTCTCGATTTTTATGTGTGGGGTGCAATGAAACAAGAAGTGTACAAGACACCTGTTTCATCTATTGCAGAATTAGATGTGAGAATTGACGCAGCTGCTGAAAAAATAAGAGAGCAACTAGTACATATGGATGTGGTCAGTGAAATCAAGAAACGAACGTTTGCATGCATTTCTGCGCAAGAAAGACATTTTGAACAATTACTGAGATGACAAAAAATTCAAATAAATAGTGATAACTGAATTTTTTTAAAATAAAGTGTTAATTTCATCCCTTCGATTTATTTTTCACAATTGAATACAATTTAAGTATTTCACTAAATTTGAGTTTTTGTTGATCGAGGGAAACAAAGGCAAATTGGCAACTCAATAAGCGCTTTCTTTAAAAACAGTAGCTGCTGTAGGTTAGCATTTCATTTTAGCGTTTTGAAAATTAGCGAATTTTTTCAGGTTGTTTTCACTTTCGAATTTTGTTGTGCCAAATTGGCACTACTGCGAGCAAGTTTTTATACACGTCTAAAAAGATTTTATAATAGGCTATCAAACGCGTTATTTTTGGAAGGCATGCATGCATGAACCAGACAGTTATAGGAGTTTAAACGGGCCAGGTCGTGGTTATGGAGCGGGGTACTTCCCCCTCCTATGTCTCGAAACCCCTTCGGATTTACCACCCCCCTCCAATACGATTTTTTCTCGCGACACTTCGAAGAATACGTGGTGTCATTTTATGCCACCGAATACAAAACACCCTATATATATATATATGTATGTATATATATATATATATATGTATATATATATATATATATATATGTATATATATATATATATATATATATGTATGTATGTATATATATATATGTATATATATATGTAGGTGTATGTGTGAATTATCCGTAATGAGGGCTATTAACGAATTTGCTTTGTGGTGTTAGACATTACCTGCCCATGCTGTTGAATAGCTTGAAGCTTCAGTTTATTGGACTCATTTTCAGCATAAGCAGTACATACTGTGTTGAGTGGTTTTGTGTTACATGCAATGAGAATTTCAGTAGAGGCTTTGAAACGGAAATAATATGGCAATTAAAACAACAGGACACTTTGCAGTAAATAAACAAAACAAAATTGAAAAAATCCAGGAAGCTGGTAGTTTGGCTCAAGCACCGCAACGATCATATGCGGCAATACTTAAAATAAATAAGGATCAAAAGGACAAAAAGGTATCAATCGTCGTCCGAAGCAAGAGCAAACAACGGATGATACGTTAAAGGAGCTAAGAGATCATATAAAACCAAAAATAAAAATACCAATAAAAGTTGCAAAGCCACTGAAAAATGGGGGAATACTAAGAAAAACCGACTCGGAGAAAAAACACGGAATCCTTGCTTACCAAAATAAAGAGTAACATGGATCAAAAATACCAAATTGGAACAACAGCAGAACACACAATTAAACAAGGAAATTGACCATTTAAACCACTCAGTAGAAAAAGAGTGTAAATTGGATATAAGGCACACAAGACATAAAAAATGAAAAGTAGATAGCTATACTGGAGGTAAATGGGCCTATGTATAGAAGATTAAATAATAAAAATATAAACATTGATTTCGGTACACATTTTGTGACAGAAGATTATAACGTCACAAGGTGCTATAAATCCCAAAAATAGAATCACTAGAATCAATAGAAGCACAAATGTGCAAAATGTGTGAGCAAAATGCGCAAGGGATCATAAAACTGACTGGAAAACAAGCATACTTAATTGCGTAAATAATATCAAGTCATTAAATGTATATCATAGAGCCGACTCATTGGAATATCCAGAATATAAAAGAAAACTGAAACTATCCAGGAGAAACATTAACAAAGTATAAAATGGAAATGACAAACAAATTAACTATACTTTATGCCAACCTAAGAACCATTCGCCAAAAAATAGAAGATATTGAAATTTATACTCAACGACATAAAGAAGTCGACGTGTTGGTTTTCTGTGAAATATGGCTCTACGAGAATGAAGTCGAAGATTATAACATAAACGGTTGTAACGCTGTGTAGAACTGTAGAACAGAAAAGCAAGGAGGTGGAAAAGCCATATATAGTAGGAAGGGTATAAACTTTAAAACAAAATACACAAATATAAATTTTTCAACACTTATAATAGATCTGGAAACAGACAAACAAAATTTCAAGATTTTTTGTCACTCCTCAGAAAAATTCTCCGAGTTTATAGACCATATGAACTATGGTTATTCGACACACATTGTAATGAGTGACTTTACAATATCAGATACGAATATTGATCTCCTAGACGACAGCCCACAAGGTCAAACTTACTTGAAAACATTAACAACCAACAGTACAGAAGTACTTAATCTTGCTACGCCAACCAGATTGACTACAGGAACGCTACTGGACCATGTAACAACAAACAGTCAGACAATTAAAAACAGTACCACTTATACATTTGAAGACTGGCCGCGTCTAGACCATCGGCTGATACCTGTAACAACAAAAATTAATAATAAAAATTAAACCCATAAAAAAGAATATTACACACATGCAAACTGATAAATTCATAGACGAAACAAAACATCTAATTGTAAATAGAACATCGAAAAACTTCCATGAGTTAGCAGAGCTACTTTCGCGAGCGATATTTTTAGCCACAAAAATTAAACCTATAAGGACGAGAAATGACACATGGATGACTGGAAAAGTAATCCACTTTTCCAGGAAAAAGCGAACAGCTTTTAAAGCACTAAAAAAAGATCCAACAAATATAATGAAACAAACGAACTATCAAATTATAAAAAACGAATGCATCAATACGACTAAAAATGCAAAGGAAAACTACTATTCGAGAAAGCTTGAGGAAGGTTCTAACAATCAGCGTCATTTTTGGAACTTAGTAGATAAAGTTTTTAGAAAGGCAGACACAAACACTACTAAAAACCAGGATATAAAGAAAATAAATATTGTGGGCGAAAATTTCAAAGATGCAGTAATAATCACAAATATTTTAAACGATCATTTCACATCAATAGGTCAGAAAATTATATCAGAACTCTGTAAAAATGACACAGCATGCTAAAACGTGTCGCCCATCTGCTCTTTTCACTTCAGGCTGCCATCTAGAAAAGAAGTCATTGATGTTATTGATTCTCTGAAAAAACACACTGCGCCGGGTCCTGATGGTATCTGCGTTGATGATATCAAAATAATCAAAGAGAATATCACAGATATATTGGTTACTCTAGTAAATATAAGCTTCAAGAGTGGAAATCTTCCGAAGTATCTAAAAACGCCAAGGTAATACCCATATTTAAAGGAGGCCTGGAAACTGACGCGAATAATTTTCGACTAATAACATTGTTAAACTCATTGCGTAAAATCAAGGAAAAAATATTATCTTCGCGAATTAAAGAATACTTAATGCAGAATAGGGTTCCACATAGAAACCAGTTTGGCTTTCAGGAAGGTAAACGAACAACAGACGCGATTGTAGACGTGATAAGACATATCAATACGCCACTGGACCAGAAAGTTACGTTGCTGCAGTTATTATTGATCTAAAAAAGGCGTTGGAGACGTCAAGGATATTCGATCCTTAAAATAAAAGACCGCAACACCCGCCTCTTTTGAGAAAAACGCCTCTTAAGTTTTTAGCGTCGCTTATCGATTAGTAAGTTTTTGCATCTGGCAGAAGCGGTGCAGTGTAGGTAGCAGCGCTACTAGATCGGAATCAAGGGGTAGTGTGTTCGATCCCCGGTTGGGTATTGTTTTTCTATTTGAATAATTGTCGTCGTCGTGTGTTCGATCACCGGTGAGTATTGTTTTTTGGATAATTGTGGATGTAATTACTTTAAGGTAAATCGACAATGAATACATTTATTTTTAGAAATCAGCAAATTTTTCGTTCATTTAGACATAATTATACTTAAAACTCATTGTTGAACGGCTGGATTATTAAAAACTGCTGAAATCGAAGCAATATCATAGTTAACGATAGGATCATCGTAGACGGACTGATTTACATGAAAAAAGGAAAAATCATTTTTAAAAATTTACACCATGAAGAAATGAAAACAACGAAACTAGATATAAATGGGGCGGAAACGACTACAAAATGACAAACGCAAATGATATTTTAATAAAATTTGCTAGGACGGAGCGCCTGAGGATGGATCCGATTAACGCCGCATCAAATTTTTACAATGAGCTTACCTCACAAAATAAGAGAAGCGCGTAACATAATATCGTTTAAAATCATGCTATGTAAACATTTGCTGAAAACTAGGTATGTGTAAAACCATCTCTTTTTAGTAAATCGGTTCATTGACTCTCATTCAGTAAAAAGAAACGTTTCCCTTAATGTTTCAGAAAGAGACATTAACTGAAGCGTTAAGAAAATCATTCTGTTTCTGATTCGGTATATTAGCTTAATTCACGTGCCATCTATATGGGTTAAGTCAAGTGGCATGGAGCAAAGTTTATGAGAGAGGTAAAATAGTCATTATAGTTTATTGTCTTTATGTGGGTATGAAAGTTTTTACAAACAATATGGAAACGCGATCGATTCAGCTTGCATGATTTCATATTGTTAGTCTTTATTATAATATATGTACATATGAAAAAAGTTATCTGATTTAATAAAAAAGTATAATTATAAATGTTTACATTTGCAAAAGAAGTGAATCAATATTTAGACATAATGCTTATAAGTTGATGATAGCCTCGTTCGTTTTTCGGTTAAAATGTCTCCAGAACTAATTTCGCCATTATTGACAATTTCTTCAACATATACGAATAAAAGATTGGATACAATTTGCTTTTTTCCTCCCACCAATCCAAAGGATCGTTTTTCCTATCACAAAGGTCTTCTTGCATATATTTCTCGATTTCGCGAGCACCAGCAGTAATTGAACTGGTAGGAACTAAATTGGCTACCTCCTTATCAAAGTCATCCCAAATTGATGATTTATTAATTGTTTGTTCCTTTTCCATATAAAATGTTTCTTGAATTGGGATTTGAGTGTAAGTAACTTTCCCAATTTTGTTTTTCAATTTTAAAAATGCGGCTCTAAAATGATGCTCTTCACAGAATCCCCTGTCCTTGAAGCGTGAGGTCTAGGATTGTTGCTTCCGCATAAAACTCATCTGCTTCTAAACTCTGGAGCCTGCACTGAAGTTCTTCTTGTAACTTGTTGAGCAATTCTTGTATCTCAGCCGGATGCCCGACAAGGGTCATTTGGTTCCTGATGTGATTCAGCATGATGCGATAAGAAATTGGAATTTTGGATAAAGTGGCATATCTTTCACCGCTTACTTCTTTTGTTATATCATTGAAAACACTTAATATCGGTATAAATTTCTCGATTATCATCTAATCATGATCAGAGAGGGCTAACTCATTTCGCATTAAAGCAATTGTTCATATAATGCTTGATCCAACATATCAAAAGTAGAGTTCCACCTAGTGGCAACATCTTGCTTCAATTTCAATTGTGTTATTCCCAAATTCCTCTGCATTTCCATCAGTTTTCCCATTGCTTTCGGACTTCTTTTAAAAAACTCTACTACCGACTTAACTTTTACTAAAATTTGCGTAATTCCCATTGTTGAAATTGAATCGTTCTTTGCACCTAACGAGGTCTGTATAACTAGGTTAAGAAGATGGGCAAAACAACCAATAGACTTCCATCCTCCAAGTCGAACCGCTGCAAGGATATTTCTCGCATTATCAGAAACAACTGCGGAAATTTTGTTTCCAATACCAAATTCCTCGAATATACTGTCCAATGAATCTTTTAGATTTTGGGCGGTATGGCTACGCTTAAATTATGTGCACGCGAGCAGGCAGGACTGATGTTTCGTATTTCCGTCAATGAAATGCGCAGTAATAGCGATGAACGATTGGTTATTTACTGACGTTCAGAAATCAGTTGTTATGGAAACGGAATTCGAAATTTTTACCCGTTCTTTGACGACTTCGTAAGTTTCATTATATAGCTTAGGAAGTAAACTGTTGGATATAGTCTTTCTCGTAGGTAACTGATAAGGATTCAGCATCTGCACGAAATTCTGAAATTCTGCATCTTCCACTAAACGTAAGGGCTCAAACTCCTTTGCCATCATTTCAATGGGTTGGTTATCTAATTGAGTAGATTTCCGCACAGGAAATGGTTTATTAGATTCAAAATAATGCGCTATAGTAGTTGTTTGCTGCCTCTGCAAACAAGGTAAAAAGTTGCAACTACTTGGAAGATTCTGCAATAAAACAGAATCAGATTGTTCGGCTGATCCAACTAGTATATCAGCATTGGAGGTTGCTATCTGTCTTTCACATACCACCGATATGGTCGGATGTTTAGATTTTAAATGACGAGATAAGTTACCAATCGATCCCGTTGCGATACTCAATGTTTGTGAACAATAGCAACATTCAGCTTTTTTGTTTTCAACCTCTGTGAAATGATCCCCAAGTGGGCTTCTCTTCTTCCTCAACATCATTTTTGCAATCGTAAATAGTTTTTAAAAAAATCCATTACCGTATTTCTCTGATTTATTTATGGTTTAACTTTTAATGTTTATGTTTAGATATTTAACAGGAAGTAGCATAAGATTTCACTTTAGATAACGGTCGCTTAAAAATTCACACTAAGCTTCCGAGACACTCAGCGACAATAAAAAAAACATTTTACAATACCCACCTTCAAAACAAATGAGACTAATCCACACATACATTCCTACATATGTGCATCATAAACGCATCAAGTCCATGGTTCTTCTACATATTGATACTCATCATCGCTTCAAAAAAAAATTCCACCGAAACAGAATCGTTCTCGGCACAACTCATTTCGCTTGTCCGAAACGGTAAGTTTCGGGCGCGAGCAATGAGACGTGAGAAAAACAACTCTGCAAGGGCTGAATGAATCACTGAGCTACTGAGACATTAATTTCGAAGTGAGACGGTAAGCTTAACGTCTCACTTTGCTGAAACGTTTCATTTGTATCATTCATTCAGGAGATACCCATCTCTACTGAAAACTCAATTAATTAAGAACGCTAAGATTTATTCTACAAATGTGAAACAAAATTGGATATATTGAACTCTGAATAAGAATTGTTGAGATACTGATAATATCCTTTATACCCATGTACATCGTCTGGGAAGTACTAAATAAATGAACAAGCATTCAGGAAATACATTGCACACGGACAGTGTGAATGATGGAGTAAGAGGTTTGGAGGAGGCAGAGGTGGTTTTAGTCGGTAAAAATCCGACATGACAAGAAGCAGGAGCGAATCGGTATCTTTTGGAGATTTCCACCTCTCAACGACGAAAAAAGATGTTGCCCTGTCCTGTCTTTAGTAGGGATTTTAGTTGCACTGTTTATGTAGGTTAGCAGCTAAGATTTCGTGGCTTAGGGGTTTTCTAATGAAATCCAAGCAGCAATGCTGCTGCTTTCGCAAAATAGTGCACATTTATTTTCTACTTCGCCGATTGCATCTTGAGCTTCGTTATCTGCGCGTTTGAGCCAAGATATGAGTTAATTTGTTTATGTACTGCTATGATCACTGATCAAAGCCATCTGGCCTTTTTTAGATTTTCCATTGCAGAGAGAAATCACAAACTATGTATTTAATTGTTTGTCGTTAGAAGTATTGACTTTTATATGCAACTCTTTGACAGTTTTGTCAATAGCATTTTTGTTGTTGTTTGCAGAGACAGCTAGCCATTGTCACAAAGTTATCGTCATTTGCGTTCATCTAGGATTGCTGCTTCAATACTATTTGTAATATTTTCTGCATAAGTTTTTTATTGTACAAACATTAGTCGATTCGTATTTTGGCAGTCTGTGCATATAAAATTATTGACCATCATCCCTATGATACCAATCCCTAGGCGCATCGATGTAAGGTCAATATAACTTTCTGTAAGTTGCTGAACGTGATGTTATTTTTCATGCTGCAATTTAAGGGGGGAAGTACCTTTAGAGGCCGAAAAAAAGGTCTTTTTTGCAACTGATTTGTGGGGAAATCAAGACAGTTCTTATTAAATCAGTATAATATTTATTTTAGGCGATGTTTGAGGTTGAAAAAAAAACATTCTACAAAAGTGAAAGTTGAAAATTAACAATTTTTTCAAGGATCTTGAAAGCCATGTCGTCGCTGACGTCGTGAATTGCGTAAGCGATGCTGGCTGCAATTTTCATCTGAAATCAACAAACCAAACATTTTCTTACTCGAGAGGGTTTTATAGTAGATAGACTAAAATATTCGCAAAATTCGAAAATTAACCCTTCAAAACAGGCTCAAAAAAAATTACGATTTTGACGAAAAATTTCGTTGTACTTCCAGTCAAAAATAGTCCCAAAATAATTTATTTTTTTAATCTTTAGTCTATATAGAACAGTTTTTTATGCTCTTTCAAATGAATGCTAGATGATGAAAATCGATTCACTAGTTTTTTTATTATCACTTACGCAATTTTAAAAAACATGGTTTCGAGAAAAGGCCATTTAAAGTTTTTGGTCAAGAGAAAAAGAACTCGGCGCCAGGCACTTCCGGGATGCATCTCTTTCACAGTTTTGAGAATTAGCTTTTGAAACTTTGACATGATATTCTTAGGCGATATATCTATCGATTAAAACAGTGATTTTTTGAAGTGTCTAAAGGTACTTCCCCCCTTAAGCTTAGATGTATTGATTGTTTCACAACTAATGATAAAAATCAATGAATCACGGTTTGCGTTTACCAAGATATTAATTTCCAAACACGACAACAAAACAGAAAGTACGCGCGTCAACAATAACGTTATGCATATATGCGACAGCGGTAATTTGCTAACGATTGTTTGTAATTGCGCACTTGTGTACTACAGGTGGTAAAGACACCTACTGTTAAGAAGCATAGTGATAATACATCCGTTCTGTTCGGCAGTCATCTTTTATTCTATCAGGACCTCAGCATAGGCTGGTGGAAAACGTCAACGAAACAAAGAAGGGATGGTTTACTCGAAAGTGCAAAACTTCTTCCCGAATTCATCTACTGTTGAAGAGCTAAAAACTCAATTTTTTTTTAAAAATCGATTTAAAAAAACTACTACTGATATCAATTTGAAACTTGGTTTACTTATTTATCGAGATCTAATGTTAACATTTTGATTGTAAAAAATTTTTTAAAGCAAAAGGTTACGCGCTACACCAGTATGACGTAGCGCGAGCGCAGATGAAGATGAAAATTCGAAGTGCGTCTCGTAATGTCTTGACCAAATTATCCATCTGCAAGCATATACCAAGAAAAAATATTTAAATCTTGGTTATAAAGGACAAAAGTAACCTATTTTTCCAGCAAAGATCATTTTTTGACAATTTGGTGCACATCCGAACATAGGTGTGTCGATTTAAAATTGAATACTCGCAAACGAAAAAATGATTCCCAAATCTCAAAAACAATTTGTTTACCCTGATAATAGGTTAAAATATAAAACCAAATAAGAGAATGCAAAGTTTGAATACAATTTAACGACGCGAATGAAAAAGTATGTTTGAAGAAAACGTGTTTCAAATATTTTTAACGAAATTTGTCACATGTTTCAAAAAATGTTAAATTTACCCTTAATTTGCACATCCCGGCTTTTCCTCCGCTGATTTAGCCTTTTTTCTTTCAATACGGCCTTTTTAATGCATTCGTACTTCTCTCGGCACCGTAGAACTTTTTGTTGTCGTAGTTCGTCGTCCATATGTTCCTTAATTTTAATAAGTGTATAATATTCTTCAATGAAAATGCAAACCGCCAACATTGTAGTGATTTTCTAACCTTGCATGTATTTTTCGGAGCGTTGTGACAAACAGTTCAGCGACTCATTATTGTTATGTGTGTTTGAACCCAGGCACCTTTCAAAGAGGTTAATCCCTAGTCAATTCATCATAAATTGGATTTATCAATTCGAAAAAATTTCGTCAAAAACTGGAGGATGTTCATATTTTTCGTTATTTGCTTCTGCTTTTTGCCATTTACACCAAAATCCGCGCAGGTTGGAAAGCGACGCCAGAGCTTCTGCTTTTATTTTTCTACTGATTCGGAGAATGTGCGGATCATTAATCTATAATAAAACCTGAGACCTGTTTGATTTCTTTGTGCGTAAGTTTTTTAGTGGCAAGCACTTTCAGTTGAGTCTTGGCTTGAGCTCGCGATCTACGTGTCGGTTTAGTCACTGATAAAGGTTTGTTCTTCGTTTTTAGCTGCTTTTTTCGTGATCTTTTATAGCTTTATTAGCATGGATTTTTCTTTTTTGCTTTAATAGACCAGGGCGGATCTGTTTTCAGATGGACGTTGCGGGGGCACGCTGATTTTTGCAGGAAAAGTTGGGGAATAACTCGTATAACAATAATTGATTTATGCTCCCTCTCAAAAAAGTCGGGAACATTAAAAAAATCAGAATGTTTAAAAATTTGAAAAAAAAAATTGTGTTTTTTCTGCTTGCCTCACTCCTAACTTTAAAACGGTTCATTTTAGGTCAAAAATGTGTGACAATAAAAGTTGCGTAATAAAGTTTTCTATAATATAGAATTAGTTAAAAACCCTCAAACATTTAACCCTTGTCGCAAATTGCAATAAATATAAAAAACAGAGGAAAAAAGCCTTTTTTTATTTAATTTTTTTTGCCACTTAAAATGCACTTAGGACCTTTATATTTTGCTGGAAATTTGTTACATCATAAAACAGTTTAAACATTTTCATCAAAATCGATTCAGTAGATTGCTTATAATAATTGTGCAATCTAAATTTATTTAAAAAAAAAATCAAAAATTTTGAAAGCTCTTGCAAGTCAGAAACTTAAACTTGTAAAAGTTTGAAATTTCACATATAAAAGAGCACTTCGCCTGTCACATGCACTTTACAAAATTAAAATCGGATAATTATGGCGGTCTCAGCAATTTTTGCTAAACTTGGTGATAAACTCTAAAATTGTGCTGAGCGCATGCGCATTCAGTCGTAGGAGCCATGCTCCCATCAACAAAATCCGCAGCCGCCCAGCACAATTTTAGAGTTTTTGCAATCAACACAAAACTTCACAAAACCTGATGGAAGCGGCGTGCCACCAAACAAATAAAAGTTGCCAAGCAATTGGTCGCATGTACGCATGAATTCATTAGTTTTCTTGAAATCTATTATGGAAATAGGCATACATGCTTCATTTACCATATAAATTATTCTTATATTATTAATTTACGATTTATTCTCTTTACTTTTGCTTGATTTATGAATTACTGTGCGAATAATTGTTTCCTACATTTTTCTATTAGAAATCATTCTTTTCTTTATTTTCGACGCAATTTTGATTTCCTATTTTTTGGTTTACATTTGCTCCTGTTTGTAAAATTAACGTTTGTCTTTAATTCTTTGAAAAGTGTGGTTCTTTGATCATTATTTTTATTTAGTTACTGTAAAAAAATTTTGGTTCTTTTTGAATGAATTTTCTTACACCAAAAACTGTGCACCTTCCTCCAATTTGGAAAATAATGAAAAAAAGAATGTTGCCGTTGGGGAGGCTGCTGTCGGCAAATCGTACGGCGACGCAGCCGCTAGTCGGCACGAACTTTGTGACCGTTTTTCCATCAAGAGAAGCGTGGGAGAAAGGGGGGCTTGTCGGCAGTGTATACGGATGGCTCAAAAATGAAAACTAGGGAGCCAGAATATTCTTCGATCACTGGGGTCTGAGCAAATTGTGCGAGCTCCCAGGGTACTGCATAGTAGTGTCCTCCAAATTGGTGAAGACCTGTAGATCTGAACTGAGATTCCTTATATAACAAACTAGCCCTTTGTTGGGTTCCTGGGCACAGTGAGGTGCAAGGAAATGCAAAAGCGAATCAGCTTGCTAGCCAGGGATCCTGTGGCGTACAAACGCACGAGATAGCGAGAATTGGAGTCTCGATGGAGGTACTAAGGCAGGATATAACATTAGGGCGATGGAGAAATTTGGGTCCATGTGGCACTGCTAGGCTTATATGGCCCAAATACGACTCAAAACGTACTCTTATTCTGTTAAAATGAAAATTGTTTTCATTCGGCGTTTGAATGCAGTAATAATAAAATAAGCTTTCCCAAATAGAATATTATAATAAACATCACTTGATTTTGTCGATATTCATCAGAAATAGATATCCACTCATTTTCGGCTGGAAAAACGTTAATGCTTTTATGCTCAAATAAGCTGCATAAAGTACTCAATGACACTACATACTTTGATCGAACTGAGTAGAATGCATTTTGTAGAAGAATTCGAGAAAGTTGATCGGAAATCATATTTATGTTACGTCTTTGGATTTGTTATTTACGTGTAGTTATTAGTTTGTTATTTTTTAATAAAGACTTGCATATTCCTTTTCATACCAACATAAATTTGCTTCGAAGAAATTTAAAGAATTGAATGGTGTAAGGGTGCGACCCTTGAAGTCCACACAAACAACTTCAAAATAATACATAAATATTTTTCAAAAAATTATATTAACCATACTCTAAATAACCATAATAATAAAAACTCATTAAAATTAGAAATTATTTTTTGTATCTTCTTATTATTCACTATATGTAAATGCTAATTGTTTATTGTGTTTATGTAAATATTTTTTTGCGATTTGAAAAATGCTGATCTATTTTATTCGATAATAACTTTTTATATTTCAACGCATTGATTACCACAAGTGGAAAGCAATCCGAATTTTTTTATTTTTTATAAAACTTCTTTTTTTACTTATTTTTTAATTAATTTGAAGCCCGACTATACCTCCTCAATATATTGAAAATGGCATGAAATTATGAAAATACAAATACGCTTCACCTAACACCGTAATCAGGTCAATACATAACAATAAATAATCACAACGGGAGTAGAGCGCATAACTAGCAAGTTTTTCTATACATGCTTTTGTTCCAGATTAGTTATTGTTCGTCTGATACCCGCGTGAGCTCCATGTGCCGAATTGATCACTTAATTTTTCTATCTTTTTTAGTTAGTTGTATAATATTATTTCTCTGTTTGCTAGTTATTTTTATTCATATTTGCATGCTTTTTTGTGTTTAGTTGTTTAAGCTGCTCAGCGTTATATTTTTGAATATTGTATCATGTTTTGAAAATTTTATTTTTGGTATACCTTATTTGTGCAGTTGCTTTATAAGCTTCTTGGTGAGAAGCTAGTCCCACGTAGGATTATCTTTTGTATTCAACTATAATTTTGTTTTTATTCATCTTTAATGGCAAACTTTTTTCTGGGCGCTTTATATATTTTTTTGTTTTCTTTCCTATCCCAGTTTAGGTAAATATTTTAACACCAGAGATTGATATACTTTCCCACGTGAAGCGCTGGCAGGATTCTGTGTTCGAGGTATATTTCTGTTGCAATGTTTTTTTTGTTTCACTACGGATCACAATATTAAAATTTAAATTCTTTCAGTGTCTAAGGATCTATTTTAATCTTGGATAGTGCGTCGACATAAGTGTTGACTCTTTTTTACATATTTATAATTTAGAAGTCGTAATCCGTAAAATCCATTTTGATTCTTGTTTATTTATATAGTTAATTCCCCAATAAATAGCTAAGAGCTCTTTCTGGCGTATGATACGGTTAGGTCTTTGCCTATACCCCTTTGTGATGAAATTGCTCCTAGAGCAATCAGGAGAGTATGATAGTATAAATTCCTTTATAAAATTCGGATATTGCACCTAAGGCCGTAGTGATGCATTCGTTTAGATGCTTGAATGCTTCTTGGCATCTGTGGGTTTATTCGAAAGGTTTATCTTTCTGTAGAAATTCAGAGCTTGGTTGTTGCTTTAAAACTTTTTACAAAAGTCTATAACAATCGATTCAGTTATTGCAAGAATTACATAAGTAACCGAAACTTGTTTTTTTTTGAAAATTGAAAATATATCTATGAAAGTGGTAATACAGTAAAACAAATATTGAGAATTAAAAACGTTTCTTTATTGCTAACAATAAAATGAAAAAACCGTGTAGTAATAATTTAAAAAAAACTTGATCTTTCTGATCTAAAACACTAGAACAAAACTTGAAACTTGTCTGAACTATTGTCCAACAGTTTTCGGAAGCAATTTATTCATTTTTGATTTATGGTAAAAAGCACACTTGGAAAGGTCACAATATTAATTTAGGGAATTCGATAAACTCCTTATTGTTTTTGAATTTTCACATATTTCTCAATAACGTATTTCTCCATAACCAATCCCGGACTTTTCTTCCCATGATAAAAATTAAAATATGAACAACACTTGGTGTTTCCTTATGCAGATGTTTTTATCAGAAACCATAATTTTTTTAAAATAGTTTCAACCATAAATACTTTAAAATTTTGACTTTTAGCGAAACTTTTTATTATTTAAACCTGCCGGTCAATGATGCAAATTCGATCCGATTTTATTTTTATTTTCAAAACAGCAAATACGAAAGTATTGCTGGATTTTTCATTTTTTCATTGAAACTATTGCTGACATCAATCTAACTAAAATATACTTTTCAATTTTTGTCCCACATCCGTCTGAAAAATCATGAAGTTCTTTGAAGGAAGACGCATTTTTTTGCAGTAGTTCCAAAGAAATAATTATATTTCATTAGGACTTTTTGTTCCGTTTCGTTCATGATAGATAAAACAAGCAGTTTTATCCCTTAGATTATGAATGCAAAAGATACTTACATTAAGTTGGTGCAAATAAAATACGTTTTGAACAGGTATTTATGGCAACTGTAAATTCTGCATGAAATCAATGTTTACTGCTCCAAATGTTTTGTCAGTTTTCTTTTTGTTTGGAATTTCTGCAATTTTAGTTTAAAACTTCTTAGCTCGTTTTAAGCGTATTATTTTTAAGCTACAGTCACAAGATTAGCGACGTTGTTTAAAAATTTGCTCTTAATATTAACTGGCAGTTGTTAATGGTGCAACAGATGTCAGCCTGAGCTCGGTCAAACAAAAAATCTTTTAATTTTTTTTATAAAAGCTAGACACTTATAGAGGTTATTTAAATTTGCCCAGTTCGTTTTTAGTGTCACAATTTCGACATCGCTCAAATAAATCCTTTCTCTTTTCTTCGGACATTTCAAAATAAAATTTTAATCTGGACATGCAAGTAAAAACAAATCAGACTAGAAAATGTACAACTAAACTTACAAAAATACAATGAAATTTTAGGACTTTCGAGGAAACACGAGGACTAGGTTTTACAGAAACGTGAAACAAATGAATTAGCAACAAAACAAGGTGTTCTCACACAGAATCATAAAATTCCTTACTTATGTACAAATTTGGTGTACTCACTTGCTCATTAATCGAATCACAAAGAACAGCGTCTATTAAATTATTTCTCCAATTGAAATGTAAAATTTCTTTTACGCGAGCTCTTTTGATTAAGATTATTATATATTTTTCTATTCGTTTGATGCCTCTCTCATCTTTAGTCACACTGTAATTTAAACTTATTTCATTCTCCGAATTCAATTATGTGTGCAGATTCTAGTTGTTAAAACAACAACTGGAAACCTTGAAAAGCCCCCCCCCCCCCAAAACAAAAACAAAGAATAATAAAAGTTCAAATGGATGTTGTGAAGCACGATCAGCAGAGATACCATAAATCACTGACTTATGTGGTTTCCGAAGCAAATGAGACATTCAACTAACAATTTAGACAATAGTCAATAGCCTGGCTTTATTTTGTGGAGTTAGTTTGTGACAATTTTGCATTTTTTGGGGGCAATGGTTACACCGTTTGAAGGTGGCATAAATATACTTAATTTTATAACGTTGCTTACAATTGTCCAACTATTTATTATTTTATAACAATTTTCGGAAGGTTTGATTATTGATTTTTTCGAAGCTGAAACTTCAATATAATTTCGGTAATTTTTAATTCTTACACGATATTTAGATACATTTCTTAACATTTGAAATAAATACCCTACATAAAATGTATTTATAAAAAAAAATCGTAAAATTCATGCATTCATTTTTAATTTGCTCATTATTGAAATTTCAGAAAATGTTGTCATTAAACAACTTACCTGTAGAGAGTAAACTCTATTTGTATGTCCTTGTAATGTGTGCAGACATTCTTGCCTTTCCGGGTTCCAAACTTTAACCATATAGTCGTAAGCTCCCGAAACTATCAACTTTCCATCATATTGAACACATCTTACTGCGGCTAGATGGCCTACTAATACGTGTAAACAAATCCCCTTTTCAATGTCCCAAACACGTAAAGTTGCATCTCGTGAACCACTAACGACTCTAGAAAATTTAATGAGTTACAAAGCTTTAATTCATTTCATTAGAACAACACAGCTATAATGAAGTATAAATACTGCATTGAACAAAAGCAATTTGTTAAAATTGGTATACTTTTTTCCATGAAGATGCATACACCTTACAGTTGAAGTATGGCCTTGTAATGTATGTATACATTTTCCTGTTTCCACATTCCAAACTTTTAATGATCTGTCAGTGCTGCCAGATATAATTATGTTTCCAGACATTTGTGATGACCAAACACCTCCCGTATGCCCTACGAGCGTTCGAAGACACTAAAATTAATTCCGTTACATTTAATTCGTCGAATGCTATCCAAAAAAATACAAATAATTACTTTTCCACTTATAGCAGACCATACTTTTAAAGTATTATCATCCGATCCTGAGACGATTCGATTTCCATAAAATTGTAAACAAGTTATTACATGATCGTCATGTCCTTTCAATATTTTAGGCTCTCTAATAGGCAGTGATCTCCAGTTCATTTCAATCAAATGTTGTCTGATAAAGGCAGCTTTCCATGGAGAAGATATTGCCGGCATATTTCCGGCTCTACCACGTTTAGGTTTATCGGAAAGTGTATCTGTTAATATTTTCTCTTGCTTACATTTTTCTTTCCATAGTAAATTATCATCACAAAGAAACCTGCATTTGCAAATTGTTAAAAATAATTTTATTCAATTAAAATGAATATTCACCTCCAATTACGGCAAGTTTGAGCAGCTCGTAATAAGTCTTTTGGGTCCAAATTTGACAAAACTTGTAATGCTAATTCTTTGGGTAGTAACGATATGAAGTCACGTTGAAATTGTGGCTCAATAACTTTCATCATATGGCGCACCTGCGTTGGATCGCTGTTTTCGATTAGCTTGTCAAGTGCATAGATTCTCTCAATATGTGACCATTGTCGAAATTGCAATAGCCATGTCTCTACAGCAGGTGATGGATTAGTTTTTACAGAAATTGTGGGTCGCGAAGATGCTTCTTTCTCCGCTGTTCCACACAAATCATTTGTTGTAGAGCAAATGCTTGAAGGCGTAGCACAGTCGAAAGCTTTATGTTTTCTTCCTATTTTAAATGAGTAGTTATTGCTTTTGTCAAACTCATTTGAATGAATTTCTTTAAATTTACGCTTTCGTTGCAATATCGAAATATTAGTTGAACTTTGTTCCCAAATAAATTCTTCTGCCAAAATATTAGAATTTTGGAGTTCCGATATACCCACAGTATGGGTAGATGACTCGATAAACGAGGAATTATTTGTTTCGAGGGCACTGTTAAAGCAAGTGCAAATGTCTTCATCTGAAGTTTCTCCATAATCTCCCCAAGTTTCATCACTTAATTCACTGCTTTCTTTACAAAATAAAGGTGTGACATAATTCTCTAGTGGTTTTTCATTTAGCTGGTTATCCATTGTGCTTAAGTTTTGCGAAGTATTTTTCTTTTTTGCTTGGTACAAATTTATTGTTTGTAGTGAAAATGTTGGTAATTTTTTCGAGGTAATTGTTTTTATATCATCTTGTGTTGCTAGCTTTGATGTTGAACCGCTTCCACTAAAGTTTCGAATCGAACCATAATTTGGTAAATATTCACGTCTAACAAAAACATTTGAGAATGTGCACCCCGAGTCATAAAATAACGTGTCAAAATGCGAATAAAATTCGCATATGTTTTCTGTAATTTTATCAACATCAAAAGTAGTTTCCATTTCATCCTCTAAGAACTTTGTATTATAATAATATATATCATTACTGTTTTCAAGATAATAATGGCCAATGCAAGGTGATTGCATTGAAGAAACTTGAAGTGGATTGCCAGTAACATGAACATTTATATTTGTATCTTCAAACTGAACATATATAACCTTACAGCAAACCCACGTAGAAAATTTGCTAGCTTTCGCAAAAATAATAATGTAGTTTTCAGCCGAATATTATCCAGATATTGTTTAACTTACGATAACTGATTTATTTTGAAGAATTCAAGTCACTTGTGCTGAAATACAAACAATACTGAAATTTTAGTCTAAAAAATTGTAGATTTTTTTTGAAATTTGAATGAATCCTAATCTATATAATTAAACGGCTAACATGAATTTTGTGGTACCATTTTAGCAGTTGTTTCTGGACCGATTTTCATAAAAAATACATCAATGGAAAGAGAATATTCTGTAGATGTGCAGAATTGTATTTTTTGTGAAAATCTGTTTGGAAAATATAGGAAAAAAATAGAAAATAGATTTTCTTACTAATACATACACAACGTTGAACGTCCACACAGCGATAAATACGAATGGTATACTAACCTTCACTACCAAAATAGAAACCCTGATTTTTTACGGGTTGGGTAGTGCATGCGGTGGTAATTTACCCTTGCACGCGGGAGTCCCAGGTTCGTATCTAGGACTGTTCCAAGTGTTTTAGTTTCTTTTTTGGAAGCTAATTAAATCATCAAATTTCACCACATTTATCAATATTTTCATTCTCACTTTACAGCTCACTAGTTCGGTGTTGTGTGATAGCTTCCTCTCTATGGACCATTCATGTGCATTGTATTTAGCGTCACCGTTCATTATGTAAATGTATACGCACATTTCATCACTATATGGTCATATTTTTTAGTTTGTTTTGCTAAAGGTCGTCTAACATTCCACGAAAAAGCGTTTGCAGTTGAAGAAAACTTTCAAGATTTAAAAATGATGTTTGATTTTCCTAACGTTATTTACACAAAACGGTTTGGTAGATCTCAAGAATGTGAAAATCGAACGATGACATGCGCAAAACGCTTAGCATTGTTATACATTCGAGACGATTTGAAGCGCCAATAATTGAATAATGATTTTTAAACGTTATTAAAATCCATAAACATTATTTAATTACAATAGAAAAACAAATTTAGCTTGCCGTTTTATTATATTGATTGATGATTTAAGTTAAATTCAAAAAACTTTTTCCAAAATGCGCAGGGACTTGAAACGCATGTTAAAAAAGTACAACATCGAAGTGGTACCAAAGAGCGGTATTCAACTAAAAAATAGCATATCGACGGAAAAAGTCAAACTGGAAGGAGGAGAAAAAAGTGACATATACCAGATTACGTGCGGGAATTGCCAGCATATTTACATTGGGCAGACGAAGAGGCTTGCAATCAAGAGATTCGAGGAACACATGAAAGAGGCAACATGTGCCAGAAGGGGAAGGATTAACACTGTACGATCATCGGTAGCAAAACATATGTTAGGCACTAATCATAAGATAGAAATAGAAAACCTTAAAGTAATAAAACAGGTAAGGAAAGTCAATGAGTTAGACATAAGGAAAACTATAGAGATAAGTAGAGTACCTGTAGGGATTAGAATGAATAATGACTTAGGGAATGGATCAATTAAGCTGATTACATTTTGCGATGAAAATGTAAAACGTTAGGGATTAAAATAGAAACACAGAACTTAAGAAATTAGTTATACACTGAAGAAGTCTGGGTGTGCCAGACGAAATGTACATCTGGTTTAATAGTTTAAATACACGTTTTTAATGAAATGTTGGAAAAAGGTTTTTGAATTTAACTTAAATTTGTGAAAGCGTGAAAATAAGGGTTCTAACTGAGATTGATGATTATTCGATCGAATTTCTAGAGTTGTATTAAACCTTTTCGTTTTGTACAAAACAACATAATATGAGGAAAATAATTAAAATGTATATGCAATAAAAAAAATTTAGAGTCAAATTATCTTTCAGTGTAATGAAAAAACTTGTTAATTTTACTAGGCAGATAATTGATCATACATTTTAAAGTTTATGGAAAAATTTAATCCAGTAATTCTAGGAAACAAGTAGTCATTTACTTGAATATGTTGGTGGAGCTTCACAGAAGCGATTGATGGCAATGATGGATAAATGTTTTACGCTTATTTCGGTAAATTACTTCATTTTTCCGTCACCCTGTACACATCCTTTACAATTAGATAGAGGTATCGTAAAATCATTTCAATTTTAGCATTCAGGCGACAACAAACGAGGGGAGCAGAACAATTCTGGGCATAAGGTACTTGCAGTCATTTCACTTGATGGTCTACTAGTTGAGAAACAACTATTAGTACATAAAGGAAGTTTTGTGTAATTAGCTGCATTACACTTTGATTAACTGAGCCGTTAACATCATCATGTCTTTTAGGTACTTGCGGTCATTTCACTTGATGGTCCACTAGTTGAGCAACAACTATTAGTATATAAAGGAAGTTTTGTGTAATTAGCTTCAATAAATTTCGAATAACTGAACCGTTAACACCATGTCTACGTCGTCACTGGTTTTTTTGAATAAACCAATATGCTCTCATAAAAATTTTCGTAAAAAATGGAAAACGCATAAAGAATTTTTTGTAGAAATGTCTATACGCTTCGGGGAGCCCGAAGGCTAATTTGATAGAGTAGAACATTGAGCGAGAATCTCTGCCCGCTCGGAGCACTCGAACATAGCCGTCACGGATGAAAATATCGGCCAATAAAGATGAGGCGAAAAAAACTTTCAATACTTTGTAAGTTAAGCCAGCCTATTGAAACGATACGTTGCAATGAGTAGAAATATTAGTAGCAAAAAAAGCGTTTTACTTGTTAATGGTTTTTAATATATTCCGATTTGGATTCATTATTCTTATTATAGAGTGGACAAAAAAAATACAGAATGAGAAATTTCATTGAAAAATTTATTTCTTTACAAGAGAAGTTTTCAGTTTTATTTTTTGTATAGTATTAACTTAGTAATTTATTGCGAGACCCTTATTTGTTAGAATTTGTTTGCAACGAGCCGGCATAGAATCCACTAAACGTTCACAGCTTTCTTTTGAAATCCGGTGCCACTCTCTTCTTACTGCAGTCAACAATTCGAACTTATTTCTGGATTTATGTACATAAACCCTATCCTTGACTTGCTTCCACAAGTTCTCAATAAGAATACAGTCCGGTGACTGCACCGGCCAACCGAGAACCGAAACTTTTTTTGTGCTGCAATCAAGTCTTCACTATTTTTGCAGAGTGCTTCGGATAATTATCATGTTGAAATGTCCATAGAAGCGGCATGTCTTCCTCTGCAAATGGCAGCATTATGTCCTTTTGTATCTCCAAATAACTTTCTTTGGTCATAATTTCGTCAATCAACTGAATTGGGCCTACACCATACCAAGAAAATGCTGCCCACGCCATTATGTTACCTCCGCCATGCTTAACGGTCTTTTTGGTATATTGTGGATCAAATGGTTTCTTGGGAGGACGCCTAACATATTCTTTTCCGTTCGATCCGAAAATGTTAAACTTGAATTCGTCACTCCAGATAATATTTCGTTATTTTCTCATGCCTTCTTCTCCACTCCAATCTAAATGGGCCCTTGCAAAATTTAGTCCGTTGCGTATGTTTTTTTACTTTTCTTGATAATCGGGCTGGTAAGTCTGCGTCCAATAATCTTCTTCTTTTTTCGATCCAATGATGGGGTGGTTTTCTGTGGCCGGCCGCGACTTTCTTTATCATTCTTCTCCTTCATGGCGTTCTGGACCATTCCCAAAGAGCAGTGAGAAATTTGTGCAATCTCTTGAAGAGAGTAGCCGTCGTCTCCTAGGCGTTGAATTACGCTCCTATTTTCTGGGAACAGTGATTATTTCGGCCTATGTTTAAACTAAAGAATTCTTACGAAATCAGATAATTTGAACTTATTAAGAAAGTTTTCACTAAACTTACTCGAAAGAAAATAAATTTGGGAAAAAAGTTAAAAAGTGGCCCGAAAGTACTTATTTAAAAACACTGTTGTTGTGGACACTGAGCCTGCCCGGCGTGCGGCCAACACAGGACGTAAAAGGACTTACATCATCTAAATAAAGATACAAAAATAGCCATGAGAACGGGAAGAAATGGAATTTCGTCGACCGCCGTTCTTTCTGGTTATCATGAACTGATAAAGTCCAAAATTCAAAACAAGATCCGATCCTATAAAACTGTATTTATTATTTTGTCCAATGTGAAAATGGTCCTTTGACTATCAAATTCAATTTGACATGTGCGAGAAAACCATATGAACAGGCTTGCTTGTAAAACTGTCCTCCCAATCTAATGATTCATGGAAGCTGATTGCGTCACTTGAAAAGCATTACCAGCTGAAAAAATTAGATGTTTTACAAGAAAGTTTGGGTGTATTTATTATTTTGACCACCAGTATATATATATATATATATATATAGGTATATATATATATGCAGTAGAAACTAGTTACCGCCAAATAGCCAATTTTGCTCGGCCTAGCTGCCGATTTCGAGGTTTAGCCTGTATCATGTATAGAAAATTGTGGAAATATGCTTGGTTTTTGTAGCAACTAAGAGACGCATATAACGCACATATAAGTAATTAATTTAAAAAACTGATAATTTAAGAAGAGTATAATATATATATAAAACATTGTTAAGAAAATCTAGATATAAATTACTGTATAAAGTTTTTTTTTTTGAAAAATATGAAATTATTTTAGCCTGGCTCAATTTGTTTCTCTCATTTTCCTTAATTGCTTGATGCTTAATTGAATATAACATTAAAATTTCATTTAGTAGATAAGAATTTTATTCAGACCAGGTAATCACAAGTTCAACGCTTTATAAAAATTGATTGAAGGTTCCACTCGGCTCCGAATCTAAATTTTCAGACCCTTCGGTATTTTCGGAATAAGTTATTTCGACAGTTGCTGCATTCTCGTTAGAATAGTTTGCATTGCTTTTAGAAAGCCAATCGGTGATCTTGTCTGCATCACAAACTGTATTTGTTGCTTTTATGAGTAAATTTTGGAGTCGAAGAGTTTCTACAGCCAGGTCGCGATTAAGGATGTGGTTGGTTCCCAAATCACCCCACGCTTTAGATAAGCAATAAATTGCGTGTTGCGTCACAGTCTTCAAATCATTTTCGGTAGTTTGACTGCTAATCAAATGAGTCAGCAAATATTCTTTGTAGGATTTCATAGTTAAATGAAGGACACCAAACGGAATAGTGAACTTTTTTTATATTTTTTAATGCATATCTACTTATTTAGAATAACTTTTGGTAGTTTGCTTAGTAAATCAAATATCCAGTTGCTTATATCAAGTCAAACAATTTTGCCCGTTGCATATATATATATATATATATATATATATATATATATATATATGTGTATATATATATATATATGTGTATGTATGTGTATATATATATATATATATATATATATATATATATATAGTAAAACCTGTCAATAACGGAATCCCGCGGGGAATTATTTTTCTCCACTATTGACACGAATTCCACTATTAACAGGTTCCATTATTGACAGGTATTTGAGTCGAACCAAAATGATTTTCCATTATTGAGAGTAAAATTAAATAAAAACCAATGCATTTAATGATCAAATCAAGTGATATAAGGAACGTGAAAAGGAAATATGTACTGAGATGAAACTATTTTTTGATAAATGAATGAAGGAAAAACTGAAAACATTATTATTTAAAGTAATCGGTAATCGAAAACTGTTTATTTTTGCTTGCAATCAAATCATCCTGTACTAAATTGATGGATTCTACTATTTTATCGAGT
>CAWWDL010000229.1:0-47213 GCA_963942545.1 Oxycera nigricornis | reverse complement strand
TTAAGTTTCTGTTGAAAAAAGTCTTTTATTGCTAATTTAAAAAAAAAATTCAAAGTGTTACATTTGGTTATTTCATGTGGTTTTGCAAAAAAAAATATTAAAAGTTTTAATTATTAACGAAGCTATGGGTCGCGGAAAGCATTGCAGAGCCGAAAAACGGCAAATTATTCAAAAAATGATTGCAGAGGGTCATACTTATGCAGAAGTTGAACGTCTAGTTGGGGTGTTCTAATAAAATGATTCGCAATGCAATAAAATTTGCACCAAAGCGGAAACTCGTGGACGAAAACAGGTTATGTCACCGTTACTCGTCCGACGCTTGGTTCAGCAAAGTAGAAAGGAGCCTTTTAAGCCTGCAACGGAACTCAAAAAGGATCTGAATATTGCAGCGTGTGTTGAAACCGGTCGCAGTCAACTTAGAAAGAATAGTTCAAAGGCCTGTAGCCCCAGAAAAGTACCTCTTCTAACTGCTAAGCATGCAACAAAACGTATTAACTTCGCAAAATAACATTTGAACTGGCCACTGGAGAGGTGGAGGAACGTTTTATGGAAGGATGAGAATAAAATTGTGATTTATGGCGGCAAAGGTTCTCGTTCCTACGTAAGAAGACCACAAAATGCAGAATACAACCCTAAATACACGACCAAAACGGTTAAGCACGGAGGTTCAAGCATCATGGTATGGGCTTGTTTTTCCTACTATGGAGTTGGCCCCGTATACTGGATAAAAACTACCATGGATCAACATGTCTATGTTGATATACTCGAAGAAGTAATGCTGCCTTACGCCGAAGAAGAAATGTCGATATTGTGGGTTTTCCAGCAAGATAATGACCCCAAACATACCAGTAAGAAAGCTAAAAAATGGTTTGGGGATCATTCGGTGAATGTTCTGAAGTGGCCAGCTCAGTCGCCCGATCTCAATCCAATTGAGAACCTCTGGACTGATGTCAAAAAGTGGTTTCTCTTGTAAAACCGACCAGCAAAGAAACCCTCTGGGCTGCAGTTTAAGATTCCTGGCACAAAATTTCAACCAAGAGGTGCCAGGATTTGATTAATTCTATGAACCGACGTTGCCGAGCTGTTATTGCCAACAAAGGCTATGCGACGAAATATTAATTTTGGTGCATTGTACTAGTTTTTACCTAATATTTATGGTTTTACAAAAATTCTTTGACTTTACCTATTTTATAGTTTTCAAATTGCACAAATTAATTATAGTGCTATTTTTTTACCGCTCATTTTTTAAGTTATACTGAAAAAAATGAAATATTTTCAAAAATAATAAATAAATTTTGCAAGTTCTTTTCTAAACACCTTCTTTTGAGTTTATTGCGTTTATTGATATGCCTAAAAGTTGTTTGCATGGATTAATTTGATTTTTGTTTCTTGAAAAAACTAGTTTCTTGTCATGGTGCTATTTTTTTTACCGCAGCTATATATTATATATATATATATATATATATATATATATATATATATATATCGAGAGAGAGAGATAGAGGAGGCAGCCTGCATACTTTGATCACGATGTCGTGTCTTTTTGCATGGCTTTTGTCACGAATGCGGAAAAAATAGTAATGTCAGGGTAGACAGCAGAGAACCGTATTCGCCTAGCGTAATTCCATAATTCTTTAATAAGTCGACCCCGATTATCGGTGAGGTAATGTCCGCTATAATAAAGGACCATGTGAAACGTCGTCTTAGTCCCAAACTTAGCGTGAGGCGCCGTTCGCCGAATCTGCGTATGGGAGTACCATTAGCTGTAAAATGGCGAGTTTGGGTTGCTGGATTGCGAAGGTCGCGTTTTATAGAGGGTATTACAGACACTTCGGCAGCAGTATCCATATAAAATAGTACATACTATTTATCTGTCGTGAATTTGAAGACGTGATAAAGTTCACGCGCTAGTCGACCCTGCTAGCGGGTGAGATTTTTTTGTGAAACTAAATGGCTCTTTGCAGTTTTACGTGGCGCTTCCGAATCGATGATGGTACCACCAAACGTTTTTGGTGGTTTCATTTTGCGAGGTTTTCTTAAATCAAAGAATGGTCTGAGTTTCTCGTTGTGTGTTGTGTGAAGAAGGAACTAACTGTGTCCCGAAATATATATGTTAATAATTAAAATTAAAGTTGTGGTTTTATTGGTTAAAAATTAACTGTTTTTCCTCAAATTAATTGAGGTTTTCTTGTTTTTTGTCACGACGTGATCTAAAATAACTTCTTTCCCGACGTGGATGGAATTTGGGTCGGTCCACAAGTTAGACTATTCGTTCGGTAAAAATATCGAACCTTGAATCATGGCGGGGGGATGACCTTTGCGGCACTGAAAGGCATCGCAATTTGGGTTTGTAACTCGAACAACGCGACATTACTTTCCGAGACGGCAGCACATAAACTAGGAGTAAGACGAATCAATCATATTGGTTTCAGCATCTCATCTGGGGTGTTTTGCGCGGCGAGTGTAGCAGTTGAGCAGCTGCGAGGTATTTTGGTCGCCCAATTTTGAGTTTTTTTCCATTGAACAGATTGAAGCGGAAATTACACAAATGACAAATTTATATGCATATTGACGCTGTAACAATGCCTTCTTACCTTGGAATGCTTATTTTCGCTGTTTTGTTTCGATCGGAGAGTCTCTAAACGAACCGTGGGGTCAATGTAGTAGATCGATCAATATTCAGACCTATTGTCTCTAGAAAGATTTCAACGAATCACTAAATTCATTCGCTTCGAAAATCGATCGGAGTCGAAGAGAACGCAATAAACTAACACCAAACTGTAGTGATGACGAAAAATAAATTGGCGTCGAATATTCAATCTAGACTGGATCGTTATTGTCGACGAACAGTTAGTTCCTTTTCAAGGAAAACGTCCATTTAGGCAGTATATGCCGAGCAAGCTAGCATAGTAGAG
Source organism: Oxycera nigricornis (assembly GCA_963942545.1). NCBI lineage: Eukaryota > Metazoa > Arthropoda > Insecta > Diptera > Stratiomyidae > Oxycera > Oxycera nigricornis. The sequence continues at coordinate 44,298 of CAWWDL010000229.1, read as the reverse complement.
CGTACAATTTTGGCCATGATGTGATAGCGAGGGTGCTTGCAATTAGAACACTCAAGTATATCCTGACAAAACGCCAAATAAATCGCCTGAAGACAACCATCGCAAAAAAGTTGTTTCAAAATTGACAGACGAAGGCACAGCAGATAATTTTGTCACATTTCATGAATTGGCTGTAGAGCTGTCTTGTCTACAGTTTACTGCTGGTAAAAGTAAAAAATTTGTGCCACCAAAACTGTTGGATATGAAGAAGCCCAGGTATCATTCTGATTTTTTCCGATAGTGTAAACAAAATGAGTTTGGTTTCATACGTTCCAAAAAAGAACCACTTTGAACCAGTTGTTTCTACTAAAATTAATTAGGAACCAGCCTATAATCTGGGAAAAATAAAGAACCTCCATTAATGTGCATTAAATAGTAATACAAGTCGTGAGTTTCTTTTACCAAATTTTTTTTTTTTTTTCAAATATATATTTCGGCTACTACTTGCAGCCTTCTTCAGTGAGAAACTCACGACTTGTATTATTAAACCAATTTACCAAAAAGCTCGAACAGACAACCATTAAATAGTGTTAGCAGAGTTACGAACCAGAATTGCACACTAGAAAAACAGTGTTGTTGACTAGAGTAGAAGGTTCTAACACATGTTATAAAATGGCTAAGCATAGGCATATATGCAGACCAATTGACGGTCGTTATAACTCGCAGATGTAAATTAAAAAATAGTTGAAATATAAAGAGCTTAATCCACCAACAAGCCAGCCGTGGTAGTGCTGTCCGGTGACGGATGGCAAGTGACAGCACCTGAAGAGGATGCCATCCGACACGCCGAAACCACACTTTCTACTAAAATTAATTAGGAACCAGCCTATAATCTGGGAACAATAAAGAACCTCCATTAATGTGCATTAAATAGTGTAAGCAGAGTTGCGAACCAGAATTGCACACTAGAAAAAACAACGTTGTTGACTAGAGTAGGAGGTTCTAACACATGTTACACTTTGTTCTTGTAATGAGTTTCGTTCACATGTATGAATGTGGTTTTGATCTAGCAGATCAAATGTTTGGCGCATATACTTACATACTTGCAAGCGCAAATCAAATCGATGAACAATGGCTTTATTTCGCTACATACTACTGGACTTCAGCGCTAAATGCTTTCATTGTTTACTCGACTGTTTTTCCGTAGTAAACGTCGTTTGTATTTAAAAAACTTGCTCAAGAATTGGTAAAACCACATCTTCACCGGACAACTATTCCGCGCGGTCAAAATGCTGAGTTGTCTTCATCAACTGTCACAACACCAATTCAAGCAAGGTACACTCAGAGTCATAAGTCTACAAGCAACCAATAAATAAGGGTTCGTAAGATTGAATTTTAAATATCAATCAATTTATTTAATTCAATTTTTATTTTTCTTAATAATAAAAAAACATGTTGACGCCCAATTTCTTTCAACGTGTTAGCAAAACAGCCGAGGTAACGGTACTTTTGTTCTTCTGGGTAGCAACAAAGAACCAAAAGTCTACAAGCAATAATTATAAAGAAGTTTTATAATGTTAAAATTAAATTTTTCATGTAATTTAATGGTTGATCGGATAGCCGCACCGCTTAAGAACTTCCAATAAACGGTTTTCAGCGAAGCTACAAGTTTACTGGTCTCCTGAACTGTTATTTCCGTCTTTTAATATTATGTCTTTGAGCTGTTGTTGTTTCGAAATAGTATGTTTGCTTAATTTTTTTCTCAATAGCGCCCATAAATGCTCAAAGGAAATTAAATCTGGTGATTGTGGAGGCCTGTGTATTGTTTGGGGGCCTTGCGCAGGAACCAAGCGCGCACAATTTTCGCAATGTGATTGGGTTCGTTATCGTATTGAAAATAAAAAATTGTTTGTAGTCCCAATTTGTCAGCACTGGATTGCATATTATGCTTTAAAATATTTAAATATTTATGTTTATCCATCTTTGTCTCCACAAACTCCAGGTTGACCGTACCATTGGCTGCCAAACAACCCCAAACCAACACTCCACCACCTCCGTGTTTTACCGTTGGGTAAAGATTGCTCTTATTGTATGCTTCTCCTCGTTTACGCCATATTAATTTGCGTCCCTTAATACTGAAAATACAGAATTTCAATCATTGAAGAAAAGCAGGTTGTTCCAGAATTCTTCAGGCATATTTAAGTATTACTTTGCGAAAGCTCTGCGCTTTTTTTCGATTGATTATAGAAATAAGCGGTTTCTTTCGTGCTACCCTAGCCTGAAAACCAGACCGTCTCAAAATTCGTCGTGCAGTAACGACAGAAATACTTTTGGCAAATGGTTCCTGAGCATTATTTGCAATTTGCAATGCAGTCAAGCGTGTATTCTTTTTCACTGCATTCAATATTGAGAGGTTTTCACGGGACGTCAGCTTCGGTGGGCGACCAGAACGAGGTTTTGACGTGATAATTCCGATAGTTTAAAAAAAATATTACGGTATTGACTGAGCATTGCGATCTTCCAACCAACTGTCCAATTTCTCGGTTTGTAGTTCCTTTCTTCCAGAGCTTAATGATGATTTTCCTCTCGCCGACACTTATTTCTTTCCTTTTAGACACCATAATAATTTTTTTAAGCTTTTTTAACAAAAAAACAAGAGACTTTATTCTAGCTATCTGATCAATTAATATAACAATTAAGCAAATTATCTTCTGCACGCTCACAAGATCGCAACAATAATGATCGCTTGTAGACTTTTGATCGTTTGTTATGTTACGCTGAAAAACAAAAGTACTGCTATCTCGGCTGTTTTGCGAACACATGCAAAGAAATTTGGCGTCGACACTCTGCATTGAATATTTCATCAGAAAAATAAAAACTGAGTCTGTTAATTTGTTGACTTTTGGAAAAATATTCTAAAAAACATTTTTTTATTGGTTGCTTGTAGACTTATGACTCTGAGTGTATATAAACTAGTTTATATACCTTCAATTCAAGAACCACCTACAAAAAAACCAAACCCCGTTGCGGATATTGTCAATATTATTCAAACGCCACAAAATGAATGAACTACTGTTAGTTTGATAAATCTGTTTGCCTGGCTCATAGTGAACCAACTACTTGTATCAATTGCGTGAATCGTTTATCGTCAGTATAATTCGTCAGCTGCCAAGTCATTGACGCCTTATGAATTATATATTTTATTATTATTTCAGCCATTATCGAGTATTTTCAGCCAATTTCCCTGCTTTAGTGGTCAAAAAAGCGTACAAAAAAGGAATAGTTTGTGAATCCTTAATTAATTTGTTATTTTCGACGTTTTCATTCAACAAATCTGTCTTTATTTCAATATAAACAGTTCGATGGCGTCCATATCGTTTCCGGATCACTTGATACATCTATAAGAGTATGGGACGCTGAGACTGGCGGCTGTAAACATACGCTCATGGGTCATCAAAGCCTGACATCCGGAATGGAACTCAGGCAAAATATTTTGGTGTCTGGTAATGCAGACTCAACTGTGAAAGTGTGGGATATATCCTCTGGACAGTGCCTTCAAACTTTATCAGGTTTGACGATACTTATGCGAAACATAATTTAGTTCGTAAACAATAATTTCAGGTTCAAACAAGCACCAATCAGCAGTCACCTGCCTGCAGTTCAACTCTAATTTTGTTGTAACAAGCTCCGACGATGGTACAGTTAAATTATGGGATGTAAATACTGGTGAATTTATTAGGAATCTTGTGTCTCTGGACTCTGGGGGTTCTGGTGGTGTTGTTTGGCGAATAAGGTACGATTTTTTTTTTGAATTTAGTACCAGACTATGTTTCTTATGGTTTTAGGGCAAGTGATACTAAATTGGTTTGCGCTGTAGGATCTCGTAATGGTACAGAAGAAACAAAACTTATGGTCTTAGATTTTGACGTAGATGGAGCCTGTGCCAAATGTTCTTGAAAAGTGCTACTGATGAAGTGTGATTGAAATACATATAAATAGTAAAAGCAAATAAATATTGAACGGTTAATATGTCAACATTGTACAAAGTATATTATTTTAATTTAAAAACAATTTTGTGCCCATATATTGATTGCAATCGAATATATGTCTTTTTTTTAAATTCTTTCAGGTAGTGATTATGATGCAAAGTCCATGATAATTTTCAAGAAGCATGTTCATTAAGAGCCACATTTATAATCTATTCGAATTTGTGAAATCTGTAAAAATTTACGACTTTAATTGTGATGAGGTCATACAGTCAGCTAAAATCCTAAATGAACGACCTTCGAAGTAATCCTAATGCGGTATAACAACATCAAAGTTGCAATGAACCCAAGGAGAGCAGTGGTGGTATATATAAGATAGCTTACTCCTTTATTGGCGTGTAGACATGACTGTAGCCAGGCTTACTACCGCCGGAGCAAAAATTTCTGCCTTGAGGCAGAATCGTTGCCAGCGTAATAAGTCGAATATAGTAGGTGGCGTGTTTCAGAGCTCATGTTGACTGATTACGAAAGATAGCTTCAACCACGGAGAGCTTGGTCGTACAGTTTTTACTGGTTGCAGTATCTATCTTTATTTCTTTTTTTTCGTTGATGGCAAATAGGTTTGAAAAAACTTTTTTATGTGAAATTTCTTAATGATTTATGTCTCCCCGCAAGTGCACAATTGGATTTCAGTCCTGACTCGTTGATGGCCATTTTAAAGCAGCGATGCTGTTGTCCTCGAGAAACTTCTTTGTGTGACGTGCCGCATGTTTCGGGTCGTTTTTGTTAAAATTCCTTCTATACGGTTTATTGGTCCAAAACCAAACATTGGTGGAGCCACCTCAGTGCTTAGCCACAGATGAAGTGTAGCGAGGGTCGAGTTCCTTACTTGGGCGTGTAACGTATCTCCTGCCATTAGGGCCATTGCGATTTATTTTGGTTACGTCGCTCCAAAGGATGAGTTTCCTGTTATTTTCCTAGGTTAAATGTTTCCGCGCGAAGTCCATTCTTTTCTTCCGATTAGTTGCTGTTACCAGAAGCTTTTTTCTGGCTATCTTGCCATCAAGTTCAGTTTCCACAAGAAGTCACTGTGCTCACTGAAATATCGCCACTTTTACTGAAAAACGGCGAAGATTTTCGACAGCTGATCTTTTTGGGCTTCATTTCGATGTGCGGATAATTTGTCTATCCATACTATGAGTTGTCTTTCGCTCTCTTTCAGCCCAGGAATATCTTGGACCATCCTCTAGCTTGCCACGTGTTTCAGTACTCCTTAAATTATTTTAATGGAACACTCTAGGTGGCTGGCAATTTTTCGATATGACAACCCTTACTCTCACAAGTCTACAATCTTTTGTCTAACTAGAGACGTGCAACTCTTAGCCTTTCTCATCGTCATTGAATTAAGTAAAATCAACATTTAAAAACTTTGAAAGTCACGTTTAAACTGCAACTGGCCATTTCAAACAGCCATTATAGTAAAATACGGTGTTTTTAATTATGTGTCTACTCCAAGTCTTGGTTTTACAGAAACTTGACCTGACTAGCATTGGCTAGCATAAAGAATAAATAGCACGGACACTTCAGCCAATTTGGCAAATATATGTTATGCAACCAAAGTGGCCAGGCTGTGCCTAAGTATAGGTTAATGCGCATCCGTGTAGTCCAGCATGAGTAACAGAGTAAGCAAATTGCATGTGAATGGTTCGTGCGCAAAAAACAGGCATGCATATAGAAGCTAGTTTCATTAACTCGTTAAATCGCGGCTGACAGCGAGAACTTTCATTATGTATTTGACAATTCCCGAGCAAAATATCACGTGTAATAAGATTTGAGATTTTTTCAATGAGAATTGAAACAAATCATAGTGATAAGTGCGGGAGGATCACGCATTCAAAATATGTGATCATCGGTGCTCCACTGAGCAACGTGTAATCATCGGAAAAGTGTTTCATAGCCGTAACTTGAAACAGTGCGAAAAAGTGGCTGATGCTCTACGAAAAGGAAATAAAGAAGATGGGATTGAATTTCCTTGGATCTGAAATTCTAGTGAAAGACTTCTCGGTAACGTTAGGTTGGATGGTTTTCGAGTTCTTTACCAATTATCAATTCTGAGTAACGGGTACAGCGCGCCAGAAACCGAAAATTTGCATTCAGTAAGTGTGATTGAAGAGAAGAAGGTGTTGAACGTATGAAGGAATCATCGTTAAAGCACAGAACTTTGAGAAACTCAATAAAGTGTAAAACTACGGATGCGCAAATAGTTGTTGTTAAAACACCATAATTCTGTTCTTCAATATTTGTATACAATATTTTTCAATATTTTTTTGCTATCTAAAATCACGATACCGCATAGTTTCGTTGGTCCTATTGATCGGGCAGCCCTAAATGCTTCGTTCAGCCGCGTATTCACATCGGGTACTCGCCACGTTCGTTGGTGTTACGCACACTTGCGTTAAGTCAGCTGATTTTGGCATGTACACGTACACGATAATGTCCGATTCGTCTCTTTACATACGCACAACCTGGCCTGGAAAAGTGAGAATAATTATTTCAATTTATTTCGCGCGAGTTACACCCATATCCGCAATATGTTTAGATAACGAAATAACGATAACAATGTCATTCGACAAGACCGCCCCGTAAGCCTAATATCGAGTGCCCAAAAAATTAGACAACTCAGGGTAATAAAAGTGGAGAATCGTAATTGATTATCGCAAACTAACTGAAGAAACAGTTGACGATAAGTTTCCAATTCCTAATATTGACTCAATCTTCGATAAGTTAGGAAGAGCACAATATTTAACATCTTTGGATTTAGCAAAAGGTTTTCATCAGATCAAGATCAGTGAACACGATCGACGTAAAACCGCTTTTTCTACCCCCCAAGGACATTACGTTTAATCGTATGCCCTTTGGTTTGAAAAATGCACCTGTCACATTCCAACGAATGATAAATGAAGTTCTTCGCAAACATATTGATAAAATATGTGTAGTATATTTAGATGACATACCAATTTACGCTACATCACTCCAAGATATGAACGTAATTATACGAACAGTATTTGATACCCTACGAAAATATACATTAAAAATCCAAATCGATAAGTGTATTATCTTTGCGAAACATACAGAATATCTAGGAGACATATTAACAGTCGACGATATTAAACCAAACACCGAAAAAATTAACGTAATCAAAAAACTCAAAGTCCCCAAAACAGTAACAGAAATAAAATCATTTCTTGGTATTACCGGATACTATCGAAAATTTATAAATAACTATGCGAAAATCGCATCACCCCTCACAGACGCTCTGAAAAATATAATAAAATTAACCCAGAAGACCCTAGATACATCGCATCCTTCAAAAAACTAAATGATCTAATGACAAACTATCCTATTCTCAGATACCCGAATTTCAAACAAAAGTTCAAATAAAGCCATTGGCGCAGTCCTTTCCCAAAATGGTCATCCTATTTCTTTTGCCAGCAGAACTCGAACGAGCACGAACGTAATTATTCGACAATAGAGGAAGAATTATCAACCCTTTTTGAACGGTCGTTTTCTCGTCGAAATTTATTTAAATTGAAAGGCTGTGTTTCCATTACGAGATATATATTTTCACTTAACTTGCTCGAAAACAATATTGTTTCGAAAGCCACTTGCTTTCGTCTTCAGTTCGAAGGACAGACTACTTATGTTATGCCAACAATCTTTGCTTATATCTAACTAACTCTATGTTTTACTTAATGAAATCCCCATGATAACATCGCTCTACCTATGCTATCTTAATTACCTTATATCTAGTCTGCTCAATGGATGAGAGCCTCGAGCATTGTCTCTCTACCTGGGTTACCTTAATTACAAGGAATTTCTGCACTCCAGTAATTTGTATAATCTTGAAGGGCAATTCCCATCGTCGTGATTCAACAACGTTTTTCCGTCGATTTTGCTTATTGCCAAACTCTGCTGCGTCCAGTTTATGAGCTTGCCTAACACTTCGCACGATTTCAACGTCTTCGAAATTGATGCTATGCTTCGATTCTCCAATATCTCCGCCCATACTTATACGGAGTAAAATTTAACATTAAACCCGATCATACAAGAGGTCGTCTGGTTGAGCAATTTAAAATAACCCAGTTCTAAACTTCAGAGATGGAAAATGAAACTCAACGAATACAATTTTAACATTGAATATATGAAAGGAAAAAAAAACAAATCAGTCGATTTTCTCAGCCGTATGAATGCAGAAAAACACGAAATAAACGCATTCACAAATGAAAATATAGATGACGAAAATATGTGTACTGACGGCAGCGAAAATGCAACAATACATTCAGGTGAAGAAGACCAAAATGATCTTAAATCTATTAAAAGTGATATAGTCAACATATATAAAACTCAAATAATAATTTTAGAAAACAAAAAAGAGAATTCAAAACAATGAATAAAAAACGAAAAATATTTATTGAACAAGCAGACATAAACAGTGTTAGCGTACTTATCGACATACTCAGAAGATATATACCAGAGAACGGACAAATAGGAATATATTGTGAATTAAGCGATCACGTATGGAATAAAGTACAGCTATTAATATCAAACCTTTATTCAAATAATGCACAGTTGAAATTCATTAAATGTACCAATCATGCAATCGACATTCTTGACGAAGAGCAAAGTCTCTAGAAAATAAGGAAATACACGAAAACAGTAATCAGCGTGGAATTGCTGAAAACTATGCAGAGATCAAAAACAAATATTATATTAACGGTAACTAATCACAAAAAAAAATTGCGACATATGCAATCTAGTACGACCGGAAACCATTTGTATTTTGTATTTCAAATTTCGGAAACTCTTAACAATATAAACGAAATAATACACATTGATATATTCTCAATAGGAAAGAAACAATTTTTTACAACAATCGACAAGTTTTCCAAACATTCCAAACATATATATGTCACAGAAACTACTGACAATAATTCAATTACGTTTATCCAACTCATACGAGAACGAAACGCGATTCTCGGAAAACCAAAAAAAAATAATCGAATTTAACATGGTCAACGTCAATGATTGTTTCAGGAAAGAAAACACAGACATCTACTTTACGTTGCCTAAATCACATACAGGCAATTCTGATATGAGCAGATGACATAATACACTGCTAGAACAAATTAGAATACTAACATTGACGGCACCAGATCCAAACATCAGCGAACAAATTTCCAAAAGCAACAGAATTTTATAACACCACGATTCATTGAGTAATTCAATCCAAACCGATTGACGTTCAATATGGAAAAATAAATAAAACCAAATTAACTGAAATACTACTTCATCGCACTTAAAGAAAATACATACATTTTGTCCCCAGAACAAAATTTAATAAGAAAACATACTAAATAATGATATTCTAAACGACATACTAATATCTAAATTCAATTTAAACGCAACTAGGTCTGACATTAATACCCTAATAGAAAATTAATCAAACATCACGCAAGAATCTATCATAGAATAGACCTAAACGAACTAGCATGAAACCAAATCACAGCCGAAATTGAAACAAATCCCCACATAATCGAAACTATAGCGAATTGAACTAATAAGTTAATGTAATAACATTTCAACAAAACTAATGAGAATAATAAACAAAGAAGTAGAAGAACTAGAACTTCAAAACAACCTTCACGGTTAAACAGGCATAAAAGAGGATTAATTGGTCATATCGGTAGTGTTTACAAATGGCTTTTTGGACTAATGGATAATAATGATTATGAAGAAATTATGGGAAATTTAAAAGCAATAGAATCCAATATTCATGAAATAATAAACTCGAAGAACAAACAAATTAAAATAAATAACGCTTTTCAAAATAATCTTGATAAAATCGTATTGAACATTAATCAAACTAATAAACTGTATAAACAATTAACGAGAGACATAAAAAACATAACATACCAAACTAATAAGATTCTGATAAATATGCAATTAAATAATAAAAGATGAAATAAAAAAAAATAAAGATAACGTAAACTCAGCAAGATCAGGACTAATGTCACGATCAATTTTAACACATGATGAAATAAAGGATCTAAATGTTTCTTTTGATGACCTTAAAGATATAACTATCAACGTATTTATAAAGAAAAGTATAATAATATTTGTAATCAATATACCAATTCTTACCCAACCTACATTATCATACTATGTAAGAAAACTACCGAATAAGAACCAAGAAACTCTAAATATAGATATTTATGAAGTAATTTTATATTATGGAAACTATTTCGACACCGAAAAATATGTAAAACAACTTGAAAATAAATTAACATGTAAAATAATAAATTGTATTATAAAAACGAACAACAAAACTACGGTAACAGAAGTCGAAAAAGGACTTATATTTGTAAGCAATAGTAATGGAAATATGGTGTTTCTTCTGTCGTCAAAAAATCTGTAAGGCGGCAATCTACATTTAAAGACATATTAAAATTTTAAAAATCACCCACAAGAAAATCTGCAATAAGTTGAAAATAACACTTTACCACTTTCACAATTTCACAAAAATAATCAAATAACAATAAACTCTTTTCACGTTCTGTAGCTTACTAGTAGAGCTTACGTGAATTTCCAGCTACAACAATCAAGGTATAGACATAAAGGCTATTGCAACAGTATGTATTTCTAATTGGGAGTTTTCGATGATTTTCTAGCATCAATTTTCACAGCTAATTTTAAGCCGGGAACACTACCGGCTTATTGATTTGTTTCCATATCCTATTCAGGAAACCCGAGCTGCCATTCCAACAAACGGGAGTTGAATGCCAACGGCACCTTAAATTATTGATGAATTCGAAACTCGGAAAGCTTTGCTGCAACTCTTACAGATGTTGATCGCTTTGCTGGCTATTATGGAACTATGAGGATGTGTAGAATGGAGTATGATGGAATAAACACTGAGATCAAGTGGAACGATTGTGGATGTTTACAGTGATGCATGCAAGTAAATAAACACTTCATTCCCTTATAAAACTGAAGTGTTAGACATTCTTGGAACATATTTGGAAAGGGAAGCCGATGGGAATCGGCTTTTATGAACGCCTCGCTACTGCAGGGTTCTTACATGAACCAAACTTCGAACAATTACAATTAGAAAATACTGAAAATTTAAAAGAAATAAATAAAATAAAATACATTAATACAAAAAATACCATCGCATTTGGAAACATTGTTACAATATGTATAAGTTTTGCAATACTAGTGGCAACATATCTCTACTGCAGAAGATCAAATTTTTTAATAAATATAACAAACAGTAAAGAAAAAGAATTAGGGCTACCTATTTTTAATATTGTTGAGGACACCAATAGGCATATGGAGGGAGGAGTTACACCTATATCCCCAAGATGTCTAGATAACGAAATAACTACAACAATTTCATTCGACAAGACCGCCCAGTAAGCCTAATAACGGATACATTTTTCTTCCATAATCGCCTCCATGTCCTTTCAATATCAAAATTTGTTTATTTTAAGAATTGCTTATCTTTAATAAGAATGTAATAACTCTTGGCCACCCGCAAATGAATTGCTGACTCGCATATCTTCATCCGCAATTCTAGATATGGATATTGCAAATATGAATGTTTAATTAAATCAAGCCATGGGAAAATACGGATAAGAAATTAGTATAAGTACCGCGAGAAGAATCTCGAGCGTTGAGCGTTGTAGTTGATTTAAAGTAAGAAGTTCTTAGCCAAATCTTCAAAAAAGTAAACTGAAGATATTTTAGTTGAAAACAAGAAGAAGGCAAGAACTAAATAATACAAAACAAAAAGTTTAAGGAAGTACGAATAATCAAGATCTAAACGTACCTAAACTACTTTGGTGAGACCGCCAGAGAGCCTTAAACAGTGAATAAAAATAAAACAATAATATCAAACATACTAAACTCATAATGACGGAATCCGGCAGTACATCATTGGCATTCACTTTCAAGGAAATAGAGAGGGAAACAAGAAAGCTATCCATCTACACAGGTAACAACATAGAATGTGCACTTACATCATGGCTAGAGGAACGCAGTCTTAAACCTCGCACAGCCTGGAAACCAACAATCATATCTGTTTCGTCAAATTCTTCACAAACTTCAAGAAGAAACAAGGAACATAGTCCAGAAAATACCGGAACCAACGTCAGAAAACGTGAAACACATCCTCATTACAACATTTGGTATCCAAGAAACCTACAGCATATTAGTAAATAGAATTCACAGAGTAAGTCAAAGCAATATCGATGACGTGTATCATAGTTACTCCTTAAGAAACTTAACATTAAGTATTTACAGTGAGATTAATACAATAAGAAATGAACTAGTTCTCAATAAAGTTAAATTTGTTTTACCCGAGTATGTCATATTTATTGGAATCAGGAAATTGCCAAACTAAACGAAGCTTATAAAATACTGAAAGAAATTCAGCATAATAATGACAGTAATAATATAAATCCGCGTCAAAGTAACAAAAAATATAAAAAATACTCGCGAAATCCGAAACTAAAATTACAAACAACTATAATGAAAACAACAACTATTGTAATAACAATCAGGGATAAGTTCAATATAACTTTAATCCTAATTTCAATCGTAACAACAATAATAACTTCAACCCAAATTTCTATCCTAATCGTAATAGCATTTGTTGCGTGCCCCTACTACCACACCTCCCTCCCAGGCAATCATCCTCCACGTGCCCCGCCAATTCGGACGCAACATGGAAGATGACTGTAGAGAGGAGGCCCCGTGCGGAGCACCCACCAACTGTGGCCACATAGTGGCGGTCATAGAACAAAATTTTTAGAATCGGCTAGCTCACCGGGTCGTGGGCTAATCACAAAAGGAAGAAACCAGACAAACATTTCAATCGCGATGAAGCTGCGGAGGGAAGAAACCAATCTAAGTTCTCGAACAAATCAATCGAAAATGAAAAAATACTTATTTCGACTGGAACGAGGTTGCCCCAAAGGGATCAAAGGCACACCAACAGCTTCTTCACTCTATTCACTCCCGACTTACTCTGTCGCCACCTCTCCACTCACCCCCAGCCACACCTATCACTCGCGTCTCGAGTCGGATCATTTTTCTTCATTTATGCCCATATATGGCAATCAGCCAATTTGTCCAATCAGATTCTCGCTCGATCACCTGAACTCACTACGACTAGAACAAAGAAAACGCGTTTCTTACCTCTCTCGAGAGACAGTGCGAGTGGTGGATTAGTATGTCGGAATTTAGTACTGCCAATGGCGATTATTTGGCAGTGTAACGATGAAATTTAAATTGGTTCACATTTTGGTAGAAATAAAAAATTTAAAATAAAAATGATCCGCAACACATTAATACTTATAACCGAAACAATACTAATAGACCGGAACAAATGCAAACGAACAACCCAAACGTTTTTCGTAAAAAAAAACTTTAATCAAATTTTTTCTCGATATTCGTAATTTCGAGCCAATGGATACAAATTTTCAGTTGACAGCCTCGGAAAACCTCGGAAACAATTCCTACACTAATTGATACCGGCGCATCTACATCCAGCATAGACGAAAACTACCTTTTGAATAATGAAAGAATAAATCTAACCAACCCCATATCAATTCACAGTCTAGGTGGCATATATAACGTAACTCAAAATATTAAAACCAATATTATCAACGGATTCAAATTACCTCAAACACATAAAATATTGTGGAATATAATGAATTTCGAAAATAAAATTTTTAAAGTCGTAATAGGACAAAATCTGTTATATCCTTTATTTGTAGTGAAGTAAACCAACAAAAACTCAATTTCAATTACGCCGTACCTGACGAGATAATTTTTAAAAAAATTGTTTGAAAGTTTAAATGGCGAAGAAAAAACCACTCTACAGAGAATACTCAACAAACATGAGGATCTATTCTAAGTAGAAGGGGAAAATCTTTCCTGCACTACTCAAACAAAACACGAGATCATTACAAAAAGTAATAGATCTCTTTATTCCAAAATCTATCCATTTCAACCTGTCCATGAAAAAGAAGTAGAGACTCAAATAAACAATATGTTGAAACCAGGAACGTCGACGGTATTAAACCAAACACCGAAAAAATTAACGTAATCAAAAAACTCAAAGTCCCCAAAACAGTAACAGAAATAAAATCATTTCTCGGTATTACCGGATACTAGCGAAAATTTATAAATAACTATGTGAAAATCGTTTCACCCCTCACAGATGCACTGAAAAATATAATAAAATTAACTCAGAAGACTCTAGATCAGTGGTTCTTAACCTTTCCTTTGCTCGACCCAAATTTCAAGTTTACGTTACTCCTGGCGACCCTTGCATCTAAACCTTCAGCAATTTTAATAAATTTAATAACATTATTGATTAATATAGTCATTAAGTAAATTATATTATTTATTAATATTTTTACATTTTAAATTAATATAAAATTTTACAGTTTGCATAAATTAGTGAGAGGCTTGGCTTTGTTTGACAGAAGAAAGTTGCTCAAATCTTGGTGTCGTCTGAGAAAGACAGCATCATAAATCATCTTCCGGTTGAAGCCTGTTACGGTATTTTGTCTTTATGACAGCAAGAGCCGAAAAACCTGCTTCGCACAAATACGTTGTTGAAAATGGAACTAATACTTTGGTAGCTTCATTGACTAGTATAGGTTTCTCATTTTTCAATTTTATCCAAAATGATGGTAGAGTTGTCATGCTGTCCTCAAAATTACCTCGCAATATTTCGTCGTGCTGAAGTTCAATAAGCTTTGAAAAATCTTCATGAAGATTGCCAACGTCAATTTCAAATGGTTTCCGTATCCAACTAAATTTGGCAACATCTTCTGGTATATAATTGTTAAATTTGATGTGCAGTTTACACAAATGATCAACAATTACATCTTCAACCAGTGATAAATCTGTACCTTCGTTTTCCAAAAAGAGATTCAGAGTAGGAAATGAAGCAGTTTTATTATTGAGGATTTTGGTTTTCCATAATTGCAACTTGTCTTTAAATGCTCTGAATTGTTCGGCCATGTCAATAATATTATGATTTCGTCCTTGCAATGACGTATTCATTTTGTTCAGTTCATTAAATATATCTGAAAGGTAGGCTAATTTTAACAGCCATTTCTTATCTAAGAATTCGTTCGATCAGAAACATTTCAATTTCAGTGCGAAGGCTAACAGCTCTTGACAGCACGTTTCCATGAGATAACCACCTAATCTCGGAATGGAAAAGTAAATGTGAATACTGTAATCCGATTTCTACACAAAGTTCATGAAATATTATATTCTGTTATTGAGTGGATTTGATTTTATAAAATTTATAACTTTCACAATATCTTTCACAACAACATTCTGTTCTTCTGACAATCTTTTGGATGAAAGTTTTTTTCGATGAAGTAAGCAGTGTATCATTTTTACTTCAGGGTTGACTTCCTTTACTTTCGCATAAAAACCTTTTCTTGCTCCAAGCATGGCTGGAGCCCCGTCAGTGCACACAGTGTGACACTTATTCCACGATAAACCTTCTTCTAGGAAAAAAGCGTTCACTAAATTAAACAGATCATTTCCCGTAGTAGTGGTTGTCAATGAGCGACAAAACAAAAATTCCTCTTTAATTTCATCCATTCCTACATATCGTACATAGGCTATTAATTGAGCATCAGAACTTACATCAATTGTTTCATCCAGTTGTAGGCTGAACAAATTGCATCTGCATTTGACAGAAGAAATTACCTGGCTTTTGATATCAAGTGACATTTCACGTATTCGCATACGAATTGTATCATTAGAAAGCGGTGTTAATTGAATTTTCTTTACATATTCGTCTCCACGTGTCAGTCGTACCATATCTATAGCTGAGGGCTTTATCAAAGTTTCTCCGATGGAAGCTTTTTTTGTATGGCGATACGCCATGCACGCAAGAGTAGCTTGCTGCAAACTCTGAGTAGCTATATTTTCTGGGTAATCAAGACGTTTCAACTGTTGCTCTTTTCGTTCAAAGTAACTCCATTCTTTTGAAATTAAATTGCTGTGCTTAATTTCGAAATAGCGCTTTAATTTATTTAATTTCATTGGGTCATTGCTAAGAACCTCTTTGCACACGACACACTGTGGTTTTGTTGTTCTTTTATCAATAATAAATGAAAAACCCACATCTAAAAACTCGTCTTTATATTGTCGTTTGGACATGCTAAAAACTAACGTTCGATACTAAAAAGAGACTTGACGAAACTGAATGATTTTTTTCAGAATAGTGTACCGATACGAGGTCAAAGAACTCGAACGATCACGAACGTAATTATTCGACAAGAGAGGAAGAATTATCAGCTGTTGTCTGGGCAACCCAATATCTCCGCCCATACTTATACGGAGTAAAATTTAACATTAAAACCGATCATACAAGAGGTCGTCTGGATGAGCAATTTAAAAGAACCCAGCTCTAAACTTCAAAAAAAGAAACACAACGGCAGCGCTGCTCTAAAATACCACGTTTCGGAAAAGTGGAAAGTTTTCGAAAACTAACGCCGCGTTTTACTTACTGCTGGTCAACATCGGTTGTGAAAAACCCGCGTGTTCAATACTTAATTTTAATTAGAGTGAATATCTTCATCTGAATACCTTGACCGTGTTTCCATTATAATGAATGCCTTTGCCTGAATAAGTGTGCTTACTAGTGAATACCTTCTGAATACCTTAACTGTTGGTGTGTTAACTAATTTCGATCACAAGTGAATAGCTTAACTTAAAATTGGAAACCAATCATCCAGCTGAAGCATTATTGAAGCCATTATTATCTAGTGGAGCCTTTCAAAAGGAAGTGTAGAAAAAGAGTTAAATTCAATCCAGGATAGTTACTATCCACTCAAAATGGCACGGCCAGGTAACGAAGTAGGATTAGTTTTAAATCCCGTCAAATTTATAGCGCAACTGCCGGAAATCCATGGAAACTCAATCGACATGAGATCATTCATCAAAACCATTGACGATATTAATCCTTTGATCCTGCAACATCACGAAGCAGCACAACGCATAATTCTGAACGCCATAAAAAATAAATTTAAAGGTAGCGCAAGGGTATTGATCGAGATCCACGACCACATTGACACCTGTGAAGAACTTCGCCGTCTTATTCTTAACAACCTTACCGATCATAGAACATCGTTCCAAATCTATGATGATCTAAAATCGACAGTATATAGAGGAAATGTTTTACAGTTTTATAGCGAAATTCAAGAAAAACTCGGAGCACTCAACGGAAAAATCCGGATAGAGGGAGAACGAGACCAACTGCAACAAGCTTATATCAATAATACTATAGTTAATAATATAAAGGGTTAGGGTAGGGTAGGTTTATAAATTTTCAAAAATAAAATCGGTGAGCTAATGCGTTCAATATTGTATTCTAGAGCACTAAACACCATAGAAATAGCCCTTCAAATTTGAGAAGAAGGTGGCTACTTAAGACAGACAAGTGACAGAAATGGAGAAAATAATAATCGTAATCAAAATTCATAGTCACAGAATAGTACAAGTAACAGATACGCGAATAATTTATCTTACCACAGACATTTGGACCCACAAAGAAAAAAATTGCAACGGTAATTTTAACCATAGTAATAATCAAGGTCATAACTTTAATAACCATAACCTTAATCGGAATAAAAACCAAAGTCGTAATTTTAATCAAAATAACAATCAATATCGCAATTTTACCTCAAATAGTCAGCAAACTCGTTACCAGAATTTCAATGAAAACCAGAGAGCCCATTTTAATAATAACAATTATAGACATAATTATCGCCATTCGGGACAATCTAGACAACAACCTATGGATGTAGACCCCTCATCGTCTGTACAACGTCAAAATTTTGCAAATACAATTGAAAATTTTCACGTAAATGCCTCGAATATTCCTCCTATCGAAATGAATTACCCTATATCATAATTCAATCGGCCGTTAGACCATAAAAGTTCTTAATCGATTCGGGAGCATGTGTCAGTATTATAAAAGAAAATATTTGTGCCCCAAAATTCTGTATTCCAATTCCCGCTGTAAGTATTAATACTTTACAAAATGAAGTGATTTGTAACACAAAAGCACGCATACCATGCTTTGAAGAATTTGGATCTGATACGCTTTTAGAATTCCTTCAAGTTCCATTTTCTAACGAATTCGATGGCCTTATAGGCAATAACATCCTTATTCCATTTAAATCAATTCTTCACTATGAAAATAAGACTTTAACCATGAACGGTTGCAATATATCATTTTATTTCAACTCCGAAGACGAAAATCAAACCAAATATTATAATACTCTTATTAATGAATTACCTTTAGACCTAACCAATAATGAAACGATTTCTACCACAGAGATACGAGTAGATCATCTTAATAAGAAAGAGCGTAAAAAGTTACAAATTCTAGTAGAGGAATTTAACGACATGTTTTTTGAAGAGGGAAGTGATCTTTCTTTCACTTATGTTATAAAACATAAAATGTCAGAAGATTACAAAATCAAATACCGCGAGGCCTATGAACGCTACGTGAATTTAACTGGTGAAAACATAATCAGAGACCCTAAGAAATTCTTTGATTTTGTTTATTTCAAGAGGAAATCATCGGGCTATCCAGCGTCAATGACCAAAAATAATACCGTTTCTTCATCTCCGAAAGTAATCTGTGATCTTTTCGCTGACTATTTTCAAGAAATTTTTTCACCGCCAAAGATTTCGGTAGACACGGAGTCCTCTAAAGTTAATCCAGTGGTACTGCTTATGGACATGTATCTCTCAAGGGAAGATGTTGCTCAAGGTATTAACAACCTTGACGTTAATAAGAGTCCTGGCCCAGATTTACTTTCTCCATTTTTTGTGGTACAGTGTATGGACCAGCTTGTAGTACCTCTTCACTTTCTTTTTAATAAATCTTTGACAAATGAGAGTTTCCCCACTTATTGGAAATCTTCCCATATAATTCCTATCTTCAAGAGTGGTGACAAGCGTTCTGTCCTGAACTATAGAGGTATTGCCATTCTATCTATAATCCCTAAGCTATTTGAACAAATCGTTTGCCATAAACTCTCAGCTATTATTGAGCCTCTTCTAAATGAACAGCAACATGGTTTTCGCAAGGGCCGATCAACCACAACCAATCTCATGGTTTGAGTTTCTGATGTCCTATGTAAAATGGAGATGGGTTACCAAATTGACGCAATCTACACAGATTTTAGTAAAGCATTTGACCGGGTTGATCACTCCATACTTATTTCCAAATTGCAGAAAATAGGAATCACCGGTCTATGCTCAATTGGCTCAGTTCCTACTTAGGAGACCGAAGTCAATTAGTTAAATTTCAGGGATATTTGTCCAAGCCGATTCTCGTACACTCTGGTGTACCTCAAGGCAGTCACCTCGGCCCTCTTCTTTTTAATGTTTTTATATCAGATTTATCTGAAAAACTCTCGGACGTATCACATCTTCTTTATGCTGACGATCTGAAGATATATCACACCATTAAGTCTCAATCTGATACTGTTTTCCTCCAATCAAAACTAACTTCCCTCCAACAATGGTGTGATGTTAACAAACTACATCTAAACGTTGGGAAATGTTTTGTAATGACTTTTTCCCGTAAAACCACAATATTGAACAATGCATACGTTCTCAACAATACGGTATTGGATATGAAAGAAAACATTGTTGACCTTGGAGTTGTCCTTGACAAGAAACTATGCTTCAATTCGGACTACGATACTATTCTCTCCAAAGCTCATAAACAGCTTGGCTTTATTAAAAGACGAGCCAAAGAGTTTAAAAATCTGTGGGTAACTAAATCATTATTTACCTCACTGGTTCGCCCATTACTTGAATATGCCTGCAATGTATGGAACCCACATTTCGGAGTTCATGATACGAGAATAAAATCTGTCCCAAAACAATTCTTGTTGTTTGCTCTGAGAGACCTTTATAGCCCTGATGACTATCAAATCTTGCCTCCTTATGAAGTTAGATTGGAGCTTCTGAATTTGTCTACTCTTAAAACCAGAAGAACAGTGTTGTCCTCTTGTTTCGCCTTTGGCGTGATTAGGGGCCACCTTGATGTGGAGTATTTGACGAATAAAATAAAGCTTAATGTGCCTGTAAGAAGTACGCGTAATACACGTTTACTAACTGAATATCAGCATCTTACTAGGTATGCAGATAATGAACCAGTTAATAGGTGCTGTAAAATATTTAACACTTTGAGCAAACACTACTCCCCTACCATCTCCAAGTTCAATTTTAAATCCAGCATTTCTAAAGCCCTTCCATCATCCATCCCTAAATTGTGACGTGCATACAACAGTATAAATTAACATTGAATGTAGCACGTATTTTAAGGTTAAGTATATTGTTGTAATGTATATTTTATATATTTAAATTTTTATATGTTGACTGTGATTGCCTTGCTTTGGCGAAATAAATAAATAAATTTAATGGGAAGCGTGGTTTCGGGGTGTCGGATAGCATCCTCTTTAGGTGCTGCCATTTACCATCCGACACCAGACAGCACGACCACGGTTAGGCTTATTGATGGATTAAGCTCGTTGTACTTCAACAGGTTTGTATAATTACTTCTATCTAGAAGACGAAGTTGTCAACTAGACTAGGAGGTTCTAACTTATGCTAAATAACTAATATAGAATAGCGACGTAGGCAGATATACGAAAAACAAATTGACAGTCGTTATACTTCGCGGATAGAAATAATTATACAAACCAGTTGAAGTACAACGAGCTTAATCCATCAATAAGCCTAACCGTGGTCATGCTGTCTGGCGTCGGATGGTAAATGACAGCACCTGAAGAGGATGCCATCCGACACCTCGAAACCACGCTTCCCATTAAATTAATGATGAACCAGCATAAACTCTGGAACCTAAGAACCTCCACTAATGTGCAATAATAGTGTTAGTGACTTGCTAACCAAAAAGCACACTTGAAGGCGAAATTGTCAACTAGACTAGGAGGTTCTAACCTATGCTAAATAACTAATATAAAATAAATAATAAAACAGATCAGTCCATCTATACTAGAAATTATAGATACCCAGAGATTCACAGGAAAGAAGTCAATAAACAAATACAAAGTATGCTTAAACAAGGTATCATCCGAAATAGCTCTTCACCATATTCTTCTCCTATTTGGGTAGTATAAAAAAAGAATGATGTATCGGGTGAGAAAAAATGGCGTATAGTTGTCGACTACCGCAAATTGAATGAAGTCACTATAGACGACAAATTTCCAAGCCCCAACATAGACGAAATTCTTGATAAACTCGGTCGGTCAATGTATTTCACTACGTTAGATCTCGCTAACGGTTTCCACCAGTTAGAGATAGCAGAGGCCGACATCCAAAAAACAGCTTTCTCCACGGATCAGGGACACTTTGAATTCCTGCGTATGCCTTTCGGGTTAAAAAACGCGCCATCAACCTTCCAACGGCTGATGAATTCAATTTTGTCTGAATACATAGGTAAAATATGTTTCGTCTACCTAGACGATATCGTTATTTTCTCAACTTGCCTGGAGGAACATAACTGTTCAATCAAGAAAATTTTCAAAAAACTGAGAGAAGCTAACCTCAAGGTACAAATCGCTAAATCCGAATTTTTAAAGCAAGAAACTGAATATCTTGGCCATATTATTTCAACCTAGGGAGTCAAACCAAATCCTTTAAAAATAAAAGCAATACGAGAATTCCCAATTCCGAAAGCACCAAAACAAATGAAATCTCTTTTTAGGCTTAGTCGGATTTTACAGAAAATTCATTAAAGATTTTGCTAAAGTAGCTAAACCTATGACCTTACGTCTAAAAAAGGATAAAAAAATTAACCCACAAGACGAAGACTATGTGGAACCATTTAATAAATTAATATCTCTTATTACTCAAGACCCAGTTCTTTT
Source organism: Oxycera nigricornis (assembly GCA_963942545.1). NCBI lineage: Eukaryota > Metazoa > Arthropoda > Insecta > Diptera > Stratiomyidae > Oxycera > Oxycera nigricornis. The sequence goes on along the minus strand of CAWWDL010000229.1, from coordinate 22,319 downwards.
CGAAAGAATTTATCCTGACAACAGATGCATCTAACTTTTTAGTTGGAGCCGTACTTTCTCAATCTCATCACCCTATATGTTTTGCTTCTCGCACTTTAAATGAACATGAAATTAGATACTCCGTTATAAAAAAAGAGCTACTCGCTATTGTTTGGGCCACAAATTACCTTCGTCCCTACTTATATGGAAGAAAATTCATCATCCGAACTGATCACAGACCTTTACAGTGACGTTCAAATTTAAAAGAACCGAATTCGAAACTTCAACGATGGAAAATTAAATAAGAAGAATTTAATTTCACGATTGAATACTAGCGAGGAAAAGAAAATATCGTTGCAGATGCGCTTTCACGAGTTGAAATCTGTACGAACGATATAAGTTCTGCAGGTGAACATATCGAAAATCAAAACGCAATAACTAACGCATGTTCTATAGTGGCAAATCAAGAGAATGAAATAAGTTCGACTGATGCCACGATACACAGTGCAGAGGAAGACAACCTCTTTAGCAAAGAACCTGGTGCTAAATATTTCAAACATATCTTAACAAACCACATGCCGAAAAAAGGACAAGTTGGGCTTATGTTAGAAGACGTTAACCTCTTCTCAATGTTTCAAAATGAATATATAAAATGGAAAGTAGATAATGCTAATGTCAGAATAAGTAAAGTCAATAAAATACTTGAAGACATAACAGACAGGTCAGAAACAAGAGAAAGCATACTTAGAGAACACCAAAAAAATAACCATAGAGGCATAAATGAGGTATATCTAGAAATAATTTTTTTTATTTATTATCCCAAGCTTAAGGATGATATAGCATCTGTCATAAATAATTGACATATTTGCAATGTCGCGAAATACGAAAAAAAAACTCTTAAACCACCATTTCACTTAACTGAAACCCCAGTTGCCCCACATGAAATAGTACAAATGGATATAAGTTAATAAATTTTAAACGCAGCAAGTCTTTTTAAAAAATATATTTAGGGCTGAGCCCGTTGTTTGTTCTTCAAAGTATTGCTAAAGACTAACTTAGACTAATGGTGCAATTAACTCTACAACTACGGAAAAATCGTTGTGCCAGCAAAGATCGTGGAGTTGCATCGATCCACTTATGGAAACAATGCAATCGTTGCGTCAGCATTATTTGGTGGCTCGTACAGCCACTTAGGAAAACAACGCAATCATAGCGTCAGCATAAATTTGTGGCGCGTTTTGTTCAGGTGTTAACTCGCCCACTTTTAAGTACGATGGTCCTCCATTCGTCAAAAGAATTGAATGTCGTTGAATCTTACATTCGTAGTTCTTGGCCGTAGATCTGATATCGGAGATGAGGATAGTGTTGGAACAGGTGGTGGTAGTTTCGGAACTTGCTGCACCTTTAGTACTGATGGTAGACCTGGTGCGATCTCTTCGACTGTTGAAATGTGCGCGTTACTGGTTCTGCTGCAGATGGCTATAAGGCTTCTCATTAAATTCAGTATGCAAGAGGTGTTGTTGATATCCGTAATTTCGTTCACTTTACAAATACTTAAATTTTTTACAATTTTCAATTACGCCAAATATTTGTTCATTGCTTTTCAAAATTTCACTAAATTGGATGTTATTGATAATATGATTCTTTTTTTACTGGTTTAATGAATAGTCATTGAGACTAGTTGTTAATGGAATATCAATTACATACAATAAGAATGACATGTTTGTATTGTTTTTATTTTAGCAAAATCTAAAGCCTCTTCTATTGTGGAGTATGGTAGTAGTCCTCCGTCTAAAATATCCGTAGCTAATTTTATTTCTGTTTTGGATAATATTATTGAGTTTATTATTCCTAGTTTTGCCCAATGAATGGCGAGGTTTATATTTTTTAATTCTTCTTTTATTAATGATAATTTAAATTGAATATCCAGTATCATCTCGTAATTTGTTTGACTATTTGCTTTAAACAATTTTTGAATTTAGTTTGCTATTTTCGTAATACTATTTATTCTTTCATTATAAATTCTGTTTTTTACAACTTGTCGATTATTGTCATCTAACATATTATTGATTTTGGCTTTCATAGTAAAAAAATCTTCGTGGTCTGGATTACCTGCAATCCATTTCCATGTGGTACCGATAAAATCAAGTGACCGTTTTATTTTTCGTGTTTTAGATTACGAATAAGATTTTCGATTTGCTGAAGTTCGGAAGTTCATTATTTCAGTGAGAGTGCTGTGCCAAAGTTCGACCTGTCCATTGACTTCACTCTTATATGGAGGAGTTTTATAAACTTTGGTTTTAAGGTCATCTTCCATTAGAGATGTTATGGAAGCTGATTTTAATAAGTTTTCGTTGTCAATGACGACAATTTCCGGGACACAGAAATAAAAGAGTAAGTCTGTAAGTGGTTGCTTAATGTCTTCGATAGACTTAGAGGCTATTATTTTGGCCTGAGCAAATTTGGAAAACTTGTCCACAGCGGTCAGAACTCTGTGCTTCTCAGTACTAAAGAGGTTGATATGAATTGTATGACCAGGATAACTTGGAATTGGTGTAGTATTTAACACGGGTTTATCAGGGTGTCGATCATACTTATTTTCTTTGCAAGTGAAACATCTTTTAACTACGTTTTTAATTTTTGCCGACATTTTCGGGAAATAAAAATGTTCAAGGAGCTGTAGGCGGTTTTCCTCGGCATTGCGATGCGCTCTTTTATGTGTTTTTAGGATTTTTTCTTCCTGCTCCGCTTCACTGGGGATGTCTTCTACAAATTTTTGGGTGTATCTCATTCGATAGTTACTGAAATGCTCGGGATAAATTTCTTGAATGCGACCCATAGTTTCTTCGCATGTTAGAAGTCCGTTTAAGGTATTGGGATTTAGATAGCGCTTGAAAATACTTAAGATATCACTGTTGCTATATTGAAGTTTAATGAATGTGTGTCTTGAATAATTTGGAAAAGGGCTTTGCAGCTGATAACTATCTTCATCGCCAATTTTCAGGATAATTTGATTCCGAAATGCATTGATAGGTGATTCTACTGTGCGAATGAGATTATGTGATGAGCTGCCATCGCTGTGTTCTGTGGGGGTTAATGAATTTTTGAGGGTTGCTTTTGGAGGTCGTGAAAGAGAATCTGCGACTACGTTAGCTTTACCTGGCTTGTACTCTAGCTCATGATTGTATTTGTCTAGGATGGATTTCAATCTCTTGGTATTCTTGTATATATTTTGACCTTTCTGGAACCGTAGAGGTAACTTCGCAATGAGTTGAGAGCCCATATGATGGCAAGCATCTCTTTCTCATTGGTAGCGTAGTTTTCCTCGGTTTTGGACAACGTTCTCGAGAGGAAAACGATTGATTTATCATCCTATGAAAGCATTGCACCAATGGCGTAGTCAGAAGCATCAGTTGTAAGCTGGAAATCTTTTTCAAAACTTGGATGGGTCAGTACTACCTCCTTAGATATTAAGCAATTTTTTAAAGTGTTAAACGCTTTCAGGGCTTCAGAATCAAGGTAGATTATTTTATTTTTGGACTGATTTTTGGACACGCGTCCACCTCTCCCTCTTAGAAGAAAAGTCAGGGGCTTCGCGATTTTGGCATAATCCTTGATAAAGCGACGGCAATATCCCGACATTCCTAAGAACGATCTAAGATCTTTTAGAGTTTAAGGAGTGTGCATGTTTGCAATTGCCTGAACCTTCTGCGGATTAGTTTTAATTCCATCTCTGCTTACTACAAATCCAAGAATCTCAATTTCCTTTTAAAGGAATTCACATTTATCCAACTGAATCTTCATGTTGGAGCCTTCTAAGGTTTTCAGAACTTTGTTGAGATTTTTGAAGTGTTCTGCTTCGTCTTTTCCGAAGATAATGATGTCATCGATGTATACATAACAGCATTCTCCTATGTGCTCTCGCAGTATATCATCGAGAGACCTCTGGAAAATTGAGGGGGCGTTTTTCAACCCAAATGGAAGACGGGTAAATTCAAATTTTCCATTGTTGATGGAAAACGCAGTTTTGGGGATGTCGCGCTCTTTAAGTGGAATTTGGTGGAACCCTCTTTTGAGATCAACTATGAAGAAATATTTATTCCTCCCCAAGTTGGCCAGAATCCCACCTATTTCTGGTATCGGATATTTGTCCGCAATTGTAACCGCATTCAGTTTACGGTAGTCAATTACCATCCGGTACTTTTTCTCGTCGGATGCGTCCTGTTTCTTAGGAACTATCCAGACTGGGGAGTTGTAGGGAGATTTAGATGGTCTTATAATTCCATCTTTGAGAAGTTTCTTTACTTCCTTCTCGACTTCTCCTTTCAAAGCTATTGGGTAAGGATACGACCTTGAATAAACTGGGTTACCAGTTTTAGTTCATATCTCTCCTTTAACGGTGCTGATGTAGGTTAGTCGTTCATCTGGTTCCGCAAGTAACCTGGAACAATTTTTAAGAATTGTTTTAAGTTTGGTTGCTTGCTCCCGGTTCAGATGTGCTGTCCTGATATTTATATTATTAACATTTTCTGAAAAATGTTACTTTAAGGGAATGCATAAATTCGGGTGGAGCGTCATGTAATTATCATTTGTATGGATGACGGTTTTAAGTTCTTTGAGGGTATCGTTACCGATGATACCGTCAAACGAAATTAAGCTTGGAAGTATGAAAAATTTGATTTTTTCTGTTTGAGGACCGAACAGACTTACGTGCGCATGGTGTGTAATTTTGATACTGCCTCCCACTGAATTGGCGTAAAATGATTTTTCATTAATCAAAGGATTTCGGATATGTCTTGGTTGTACATAATTTTTGTTGGACCCAGTGTCCACTAAAAATCGTAATAGCTCTCCACTTCTCGCGACGTGCTCGAAATAAGGAAGCGAAGAGCGCCTTAATCTAAAAAATAAATATCTTCAAGTTGCTCGTTAGTGGCTCGTCCCTCGTGCTGTTCTGGTTGTGGTGGGAAGGGAACAGTTTCATCTTCCGCCAAGTAATCGATCAGGTCCTGTCGATCTGATTCGCGTTGCGATTGGCTCATTACGTTATTGATCACTTCAGGCTGTATGTTATAGTTGCTAGTGTGATATATCCTTTGCAGCTTGGGTGGTTGGTGATGCCTTTGAGAGGGTTGTTGAGAAAGTTTCTGAAGGAAACGTTGATTTTGAGGTCTACTGGCATAGTTAACGGCATGTGATCTTATGGATTGGTTGACATCCATGGGCATTGGTCCTCGTGGTGGACGCGGGGGCGGCTTATTAAAGCTGTTTTCACGTTGAGGCTGTTGAAAATTCGTGGCATAAAATCGTGACTTTTGTGAGACCTGTGGATTATGGAGTAACTCCGGATGATATTCGCGTCTAGAAGCTGGAATAAGCGCGGGCCTGGAGAGATTATGTACCATTTTTCGTGAAGAAACTGGTGGTAGGTTATCGTGGTACGTTTTTCGCGAATTGAAGGTTGAGCTGTTCGCGTATTGGGCTAGATAGTCTATGTTCTGTAGTTTAAAGCAAAGATGTAAGGCTTGAGGTAAGTCCACTTATGCTGAGTAATCTTGGTAGATCACCTCTAAGTCCCCTAACAAACGTGTTAAGGGCCTTATCGCGGTATGCTTGAGTCATGATATTCATCGCGTCTTGACTCATTTCGATGGATCCTAATTTGTTGAGAATCAATGATAGATGGTTATAGACCTTTTGGTAGAATTGCGAAACCGTATTAGCTCCCTGCACCAAAGTGGTCATTTGATATTCTAAAGTACCTAGGTCTCTCTTATCTGCATAATGGAGAGTTAGGCACTTAGATATTTTTGTCCAATTTAATGGAGTATTATAGGACTCTAACGCTATGTCAGCGTGTCCTATGATTTTGTTTCTAATAACTGATAGAATCCCATAATATTTCGGCGTACCGTTTAGGTGATCATAAATTTTAAGAATTCTGTCGACGCTTTTGCGCCAAGAGTTAAATTCACCTGGTTCCCCAGAGAATGTTCTCAGGCACTTCACATCGTCGGGTATTTTGTTCATTTCTGACAATTGGCTATTAGTACCGACGTTGATTGGTACATCAACATCATTATTGATGTCTGAAGCTGGGTTCATTAGTGAACAAAAAATTTGTCTCCCCTGAGTTTGGAGAGTTTCAGTGACTACTCGTGAAATGGTTTCTAATAGTTCATTATTCGGCGCATTATTCGACGGGTTATTGGTGGCATTACTGGTGCCAGGAAAATCGATGCTAGACAGAGCATCGGCAAGAGAATCAAGGTTTAATCGCGTCGGGTGAATTAAATTGTTGGGGTTTGCCATGTTGCACTATTTAATTAAAAGATCACTTTAAATATTCGGCACTAATTTACACACACACGGTTGCAGGCACTCCCGTCCCAAAAAATGTGAATATGAATGATTAAAATATAAGACAAATTTATAATAATGAATGATAAAAAGGTAAATTTATTATAAAATAACAATATGAATTAAAGTATTAAATAGAATCTCGATTTGGAAGAAATTATTGAACAATTAAATTTTTTTTTGTAAATTCTTGCTAACTTACAGTAACATAAATTCCCCGCTACTCATTTTTGTTCGAATCGTTGCTCCTGCGTTCAATTTCTTCGAAAGATTCTCCGATCCTGATTCCTGGATTCGGTTGATTCTGTGACCGCTTTTGCGCTGTTCGGCTGTCGATTCGCACGACGTCCTTTTTGCCTCGTTTGATTAATGTAAGGCTAGTCGAGGGCCAAATCAGCAACACACGCGTACTTTGGAATATGATTAATTCCGGTTACTATTGCTTTATAGTCGCGTTTACGTGGAGCGTACGTTTGATTATCGCGATACACTCTCTACTCGCGTAAACTTTGCGAATCGGCAAAACGAGATCAATGTAGGACCATCGGCCAGTCTCAGCGCGGTGTTAGGACCTTTTTTTGGCTTGATAATTTATTAAATTATCTGGTCTATCCTTTTGATCTTTTACGCGTATGAGAAGCGGTCCCTGCTCGGGCGCCAGTTAATAAATTTTAAATGCAGCAAGTCTTTTTAAAAAATATATTTAGGGCTGAGCCCGTTGTTTGTTCTTCAAAGTATTGCTAAAGACTAACTGCGACTAATGGTACAATTAACTCTACAACTACGGGAAAATCGATGTGCCAGCAAAGATCGTGGAGTTGCATCGATCCACTTATGGAAACAATGCAATCGTTGCGTCAGCATTATTTGGTGGCTCGTACAGCCACTTAGGGAAACAACGCAATCATAGCGTCAGCATAATTTGTGCCGCGTTTTGTTTAGGTGTTAACTTATATGGTATAAATCAAAACCAAACCCCTATCTGACATTTATCGACAAATTTTGAAAGTATGCTAAAGCTATTAAAGTCAAATCTCGCAATTGGCTGGATATTCAAGAAGCGATAATTAAATATATTGGCACAGTAGGAAAATCTAAGAAGATTGCATTTGATGGTGAATTTTTCTTCGAATAGTTCGGTAAACATCTTTTCAAATGAGCAAACTAACATTTGTGTTACAAGTCCGTATCATCACACGGGTAATTCAGACATTGAAAGATTTCATGCGACACTAAACGAACACCTTAGATTATTAAAAGCAGAAGACGATTTCAAAAACGAACTTTCATATATAGAGCCTGTCATAAGAGCAGTAAGGTATTATAATTATACTATACATTCTTCGACAGGTTCTCCCCCTATAGAAATACAAAATGGTGTAATTACCTCCGATAAATTCCCCGTAATTCTGGAAAGACTTCACTCTCGTAAAGAGAAAAATATCAATAAACTAAATCGTCATAGGGAACTCGGCAAAGTAAATAGAAATTATGCTAAAAATCCGATTAGAAAAACTAAACAAGATCCTATGTATCTTCGTACTAGACTAGACTATAAAGACAATCGTTACTACAAATCTAAACGCAAAATTCATGAATCTCAAATAACAAAAAGGAAAAAATATCAAGATCAGTAGATATTGGCCAATTAAGAAAAATCTCCAAATTAAAACAATTCATAGTGTCGTCATAAGCGATAAAGAGCATGTATACAAATATACTAATAATAACAAATTGAAAACTTTAGAGATCATAAATGAAGAACGTGTCCAAAATATATTGAAACCCCAACTAAAAGGTTGTGTTTTTGAATATAACTATAAAGAAGAAATTTTATTTATTTCCGAGGATACCGTAATAACAAAAAATTTAGGAAAAACATTTATGTACCATACATGTAATGAAATTCGTGAAATTTTGATATTGGGAAACAATCTTATAAAGTTCAATAATTGTACTATTAAAATCAATAACCTGAAATTTAAAAATTTATACAAAACTTATATGGAAAGTGATATCCTCCCAAACACTATCAAAAATATAAACTACACTGTAGAAGAAAATTTTACCTTGGATGAACTTTATATCAAACATGTTAATAATTTAGAAACACTTACCGAAATCAAAATTCAAGGAATAATTACTCATTTTAGTGGTATAGCAATCAATTTAATTATTGTACTTTTTGTAATTATTTTCATTCTTGTAACAATTTTCAAATTTAAGAAAAACAATGGAACAAAGGTTAAAGTAGATATCCAACCACCACCTTCCGTTTTTTATAATCGCCTGGAGTCGATTCGGAAGGATGGGGAAGTTACGTCGCCATGTATTACCCTATAATTGTTTCATATTCTTTTAACTTTCAAACATTAAATGCAACATAGTTGCGCATCTCAAATTGTTTACTTTTAGCTTTTGTTCATTAAACGTACATACGTCTCAAGATTTACCTCAAGTAGCATACAAAGTTGTCCTCTTAATTCATTTCGAATAGCTTATCTAAAGTAACGTACAATGTTGCATCTCACAACTCAACAATGTCTGGGCCTATTAAATTTCACTAAGCGCGACACTTTGTTTTTTGCTCTAAATTTTAATAAAGTCAGCAATAAGAGTTTATAAAAGAAATAATTTTGTTTAGTAATTAAGCCAGTCTGTTTGTAACGCTGTAAAGGATTGCTCGTCGCAGGAGATGCCTTCTCGGTGTTGGACGCCGAACGCCGGATCTTGTATTTTTCAAAGGAGATCCGGGATTTAGCGCGGCAAGTTAATTGCCACATGTCTGGCGCAGGATTCAAGATCCAAGCTAGCCGATATTTTTATTAAGTTTTTGTTTAGCGACTGGTTACGCTACAATTGAGGCGCTTCTAAAGCCAAGTTACGGCTCGAGCGTTTTGCCAAACTACGGCAATTATGCGTTAATACAAACGAGTCAAAAGTACGCTATAACTATGACTATATTTTCTTTTCTACAATTTCCTTTTATACACTTTTTACAACTTAACATATAATCCCTACTCTAATATTTTATTCTACTTAATACATAATCCCTACTCTAAAACTGGAAGAATTGAATATGTAAATTCATTCTACCAATCAAAATATCGATCAGCATTTTTCCATATGACCCAATTTAAAATGCAACACTCATAATAGTCCATGAGTAATGACTACTCAGGTTTCGTACTTTGTGTGTAAGTATATCGTACATTGCACCTGCTAATGCTAGGCGCCGCTTAGTCTGGTGCGATCGCGATGGGTTAGTATAAACATTCGTTCATGTGTCTATTTTTAGCAACAACATGAATTGGACTTTCGTGTGAGTAGATTATGTGTAATGCAAAACGAGTATGCAAAGTGAGCATTACAAGGTGATCGTAAATTATGCATTTGTATATTCTACGACTGCTCGTTGATTATTGATTTGTGGGTTTAGTTTATAGTAAAATGCTGATTGATTGTGTAGATACGTGTAGTTCCACTACACCCTTAACCTTTTGAGGTGAGAGTTTGGGTACAAAATCGAGACTTATTATAGGTATTTTTACATGTCTTATATTATATTTTTATACATTGTTATTCCCTTTTTTTTTGAAAATCTTAAGTCTATTATTGTGTATCCATTTTTTCTTATTATCTATTTTCAATAGTGTATTTACATTATTTTTACTTAGTACTTTAAATGGACCTTTATACGGTTTCTCATGTTTTCTTCTGTTCTCTACTTTTAATAATACAAGATCGTCTATTTCTATGTTTAATGGTTTTGAATAACATTCTTTGTTTGTTCTAATCATTTTAGCTTTTTCAATTAAGTCCTTTGCTTTTGTTAGAGACATTTTTAATTTAATTTTTAATTCATTTCTGTAATTCTCTAAATTGTATATTTCTTCTGAATCGCTTAAAATGTCATTTGGTAAATAGGATAGTTTGCCGAATACCAGTTCGTAAGGTGTATAATTGGTGTCAATATGTGGAGTTGTATTATATGAAAATGTATAGAAAGGTATCCATTCGTCGCAGTTGTTGTTATCAACGAAGGACAGTAAGTATTCGTTTAATACGCGGTGGTTCCTTTCTATTACACCTAACGACTCATGATGGTAAGGGGTTGAAAATATTTGTTTTATATGTAGTAACTCGCATATTTCTTTCATTAGACTGTTTGTAAATTCTGTCCCTAAGTCCTTTTTTAGAATCTTGAAATGACCGTATAATAAGATAAATTTATTTACTATAGCTTTTGCTACTGTGGTAGCATCCTTAGTCTCTATGGGTATGGCAGTTATAAATTTCGTTAATTCGCACTGAATAGTGAGAATGTATCGGTAGTTGTTGGAAATTCTCAACGGGCCAACAATGTCTGCGCCTACCATCTCGAAGCTAGTAGATGGAGTCTCGGTTTTTATCATTTTCTCTTTGGTGTGCTTAGTTATTTTATTCATTTTGCACTTTTCACATTGGTTTATATGTTTTTTGACCATTTTCTTCATATCCTTCCAACAGTATCTCTGTTTCAATTTTAATAATGTTTTATGTACTCCTGTATGTCCTCCATGTGGCGAATTGTGGTACTCAATAATTAATTCATTTTGCTTTTTGACGTCTTGAATTCTTATGGGCGGTCTGTATATTAATATTTTTAACTTATAACTTTCTTCCCGTTGCAACGCATTAAATAATTTCTTGAATTCATTTTTCGGTACGTACCTGAACATATTATCATTAGAAGATAAAGATAGTGCATTTATGCTATTGTTCTTTGAATATATTAACAACTTCTTCATGACAGAAACTAATTTCGTGTATGAATTATCATTGTTGTTATCATGAACTTTCAGCTTATCGTTGAAGGAAACTGGTTTCTCAACAACTTTATCACTGTAGCGCACTACTATAAAATCTTTCTCTTTAGTTATAGATATATCATCTTTCTTGTATTTCTTGCTAGCTAGCATATAAAATTTCAGTTTCATCGCCCCTTTAATATCTGACAAAGAAGTGCAATCAAACGCATGGAGGTGATCAATCTCTTCGTTTTGGTTGCCACTTTGCTTGTCGATTTCTGTATTTTTATTTTCACTTTGTACCTTTTTCGTTGTACTTCTTGTTATCGCCAATAACTTTTTGCTAATATTTTCATCGTTTGTCGGAGGTATCATGGATTTTAGCATTTCATTGTTCATTTGTATTCTTGACAGCGCATCCGCATTTGTATTTATATTACCCTTTTTGTATATGATCTCGAAATCGTAGTCCGAAAGATCTAGACGTATTCTAGTAAGTTTTGAAGATGGATTTTTATGTGTAAACAATGATACCAAAGGTCTGTGGTCTGATACGACTATAAACTTCCGTCCATATAAATATGGCCTAAAAAAGTTTATGCCCCAATGTATCGCCAATAGTTCCTTTTCTATGATAGGTTTATTCAATTCGTGCTTATTCAAAGATTTGCTCGCGTACGAGATTGGTAGATCTGAACCAATTTCTCCTTGTGATAGTATAGCACCTAGTGCGAAATTTGACGCATCTGTAGTAAGTATGAAGGGTTTTTCAAAATCTGGGTATTGAAGTATAGGAGGTGAAATCAGTTTGCGTTTTAAAAGTTCGTATGCTTTTTGCTGTTCTTCTTCCCAAACAAACGGTGCTTTTTTCTTTAAAAGAGAGTTCAAACTCTTTGCCGTTTCTGCAAAGTTTGGTATGAAGCGTCGATAATAGTTGCAGAAAGCTACGAATCTTCGCACGTCATCCGCGGTCTTTGGGATGGGATAAGTTTTAATTACTTCATGCTTAGCAGGGTCTGTTCTTATACCATCTGCTGTAATAAGGTGTCCTAAATACACTACTTCTGATTTTAAAAATTTGCATTTATTTGCATTTAACTTCAAATTGTACTTACGAAGTCTCTGTAAAACTGTTCTTAAATTTTCATTATGATGTTTCATGCTACATCCGAAAACCATGATGTCGTCTACGTATAAGAATGCTGAGTCGCTTAGACCAGTTAAGGCAATAGTGAGCATCCTTTGGAAGCTGTTTGATGATATTTTCAATCCAAAAGGTAATCTTTTGAATTGGTAGTGTCCATCATTGGTGGAAAAAGCGGTTAAAGGTCTTGATTCTGTTTCTAGCTCAATCTGGTGGAACGAACTAGTCATATCCAAGGTTGAAAAGTACTTTGCCCTACCTAGTTTGTCTAGGACGTCTTCTAACCTTGTCAATGGAAATTTATCGTTCACCAGTTTGTCGTTCAGTTTTCTGAAATCAACGACTAATCTCCACTTCTTGGTGTCATCCGAGCTTTTCTTAGGTACAACTAACAATGGAGAGTTGTACGGGCTTGTGGATTGTTCGATAATATCATTATCTTTTAGTTCCCGTACTTGCCTAAGAATTTCTTCATTCTGAGTTTGTGGTAATCTATAATTTTTTATGTAGACTGGGTTTTCGTCGCAAGTGTTCAGTTTTTGTTGGTAGAAATTATTTTTTGTGAGGTATTCACCTTCCAGATGGAAAACGCCTTGGTATTCCATAATAATTTCTTGCAAGCTCTTGTTTGCTTGTTCATCGAGACTGTTGGTATTAATTACGTTTAATAGTTCGTCTAACCGTTTTTTGTCAAATTTCCGAGTTGTCTTTAATACGTCATAATTCCTCAGTGGTTCTACCTCTGTTTGAAAGTTTTTCAGAGTTATGTCATGTTCGTTAGTATTGAGTATTTTCACATGACATATACCTTTCGCTGGAATTATGCAATTGCTTAAGAATATCCCTTTTTCGATTTCTTTGTTTAGTATTATGCTGTCTTCCGATCTTTCTACGTCTATGGGTATTATCGCTTCTGTTCTTGCGGGAATTGTTATGTGTGCCATGTTAGCTTTTGTAGTGTACATTGGTAACACTATATCTCTGTCTTGTGTACTGAAGGATATGGTATACGTTTCGTAGTCAATTTTGCACATATACTTGATTAGCATGTCTCGTCCTATAATGCCATCAGTTTAGATAGAGAATTTCTCATCTACCGCATGAAATGTGTTGGATATAATGATATCTTCAATGTTGAAATTTAGTTTGATAGTTCCGAGTGACATTGTAGTTTCATTTGTTATGCCCGTGAGTTTGCACCTGTTTTGTGCTTGTATATCATATGAACTTAAATTATTACTTTTGTATATGGAGATGTCGGCTCCAGTATCTATTAATAGTTGTAGATATCTATGTTCATTTTTGTTAAATATTTTTATATAGTTTGTGCTCATACCCGTTATTCTGTAGACATTATTTTCTAGAGTGTATTTATTACTGTTTTTTGTTTTGGCTTCAAACACTATGCTTCTTCCGGGAGGTTGCCTAATTCCTCTCGGGAACTTGTCACGTTTCCCTGGTTGTTTATCAATTTTACCCTTCTAGTATTGTATCCGTTATTATGAATATTGTTATTATATCTTCCTGTATTATTATCAAATTTATTTCTATTAAAATTTCTGGTAGGGTTAGGATTTCTATCATTATATCTATTATATGCCATATAAGAGTTATTATTAAAATTATTGCGTGGTTGATTGTAACTTCCACGATTGTCATTTCTATTATAATAACCATTGTGGTTATTATGCCTTCTGGCATTAAAATTATTGTACTTGTTATTTTTATTTACGTACATAATTGTTGAAGGTTGAGATTCATTGTTCTCCATTTCAGTGGCCAATGTGATAGCTTCACTGAAAGTCGTTAATGTCGTTAAAAAGGATTTTACCTACAGTTTCTGCATCGATTGCGTACTCTAATTTCTCTTTAAGAGTTTTGACCGTATAGGTCTTTGTTTTCTTTAAATTTATTAAATTATTTTGTAATTCAGACAATATCTGTTTTATCTTCTCCACCGACATCTGTGAGGACAATTAGAATTACTTTCAGCTAGACATTGTTTCGTCCTAATACGATATTCCTATCTACTACCTTCCTTGCATACCTTTTTTGCTTATTATTATAAAGATATAGGCACGCCATTAATATTAAGAAAACAATTGTTGTACTTATTGTTTGTCTGTATTCTATAAAAATATTAGCCTGAGTACTGCAATTATTTCCCATTGTTTAAAGAAGTTAATATATATATGATACAATTTAATTATTTATACAATTTTTTTTTCTTTAAGGTTGTTTAGCCGCTCCGTAAATTGCCTCCTTTGTTCCTTGGCCGAGATGTGTATTAGCCTGTGGAGTATAGCTTTTTCACGCCTTTCTTTGTATCTGCGTCCTCCACGTTGTCGACGTTTTATTTTATTTATACGTGGCTCATCTAGTCCACTTTGTTTCACGACGTCCTCTATTTTCCTTGGACGTGGACCAGGTAGCGATGATGGCTTATATGGTGGAGCTCGTAGATTTGGGCTAAGTTCATACTCCTCGTGTAAGGTTACCGCTGGTGTTTTTTGTGCTCGTATAAGACATCTTTCAAATGCCTTGTGGAACTCTTCATCTGATGTTATGTTGGCTATTTCACCGTCTTCAAGGTCTTCCGTATGTTGTGGTATAGCATCCTTCAGATGTTCGAAGTTTACTGGATCGTCGGTTGCAGGATCGTCGGTTGCAGGATCGCCATGTAAAGGATTGCTCGTCGCAGGAGATGCCTTCTCGGTGTTGGACGCCGAACGCCGGATCTTGTATTTTTCAAGGGAGATCCGGGATTTAGCGCGGCAAGTTAATTGCCACATGTCTGGCGCAGGATTCAAGATCCAAGCTAATTATGGTTTTCGTGCCGAGCGGACACAAAAAAAAATAACTTAATACATTCCAAAATGAAAATAAATGAAACACTTGAAAACTTGTGGAAGAAAACTATTTTATTCTGACCGTAGCGACCGACAATCGTTTTTAAGTGACCGGTGAGCGTCAACTGGGGCAAGGAGTTCTCGGGTTTCCCTCTTTATGGAATACATGCCTTGCTGCGTCAGCGTCTGGCTTTTTAGATCTTTCTATGAAAGATTGCAACATTTTGTTTATGGAATCATTTTTCCGAAGTTCTTGAATTTCTGCATCTACCCGTGGGATAGAAGCAGGCGCGTGTTTAATTTTATTAGAGCTATTTGCTGACTCATACGTAACTCCTCCCCCCTTTGACTTCGAATTCTCCTGGATTCGATTTTCTACATTAATTTTAAATTTTCTTTGCTTTTGAAAAAAAATTACTAATCCAAGTATTACAATAGTTATTATTAAAATTAGACTCATATTTATTCCAAATGTTACATTCTTATGAAACTGCAATTCTTTTATTTTGTTTGTATTGTGTATATTATTTACAATGATATCGTCAAAGGTGAGTTTATCGGTAAAATTAACAATTTTTGAATGAGGGTAATAAAATCTATCCTCCTGTTTTTCTTTGATATTTGAAAAATAGTGATCCAACATTATTAAGGTACAATTATTAAAATGAATCAAGTAATTACCTGTTACTATTAGTTTTCTATCATCACATGTTTGATTAATGGATAGCAGTTTCGCATTTTTAATTATAATCGTTTCTTCATCAATTTCCAAAATCTCTGTATTAACATTTTTAATCAGTTTACAATTTTGATGGTATATACAATGTCTACTAATACTAAGTTCATTTAAATGTTTATGATCTTCATAAGTATAAACAGTATCATTTATGGAAAAAACAATTTCTTTCGGATGATCTATTTCTTTATTTTGATCGTTCGTTATAGGTAAAATCATTTTTCGTTGCACTGTTACGAATTCCTTAGGTATTTTTATCGCAAAAATTAAAGTATTATTATTTGTTTCTGCCAATCCTACTTTAATATACGGAAGTATCTTAACATTGATATTATAGATTCTTATCTCTTCGTCAGTTAGGATATTGGGATGCAACATGCCATATCTAGCAGATGCAATATTATCTTGAATGCTCTCAATTCGGCTTTTAAGAATCTGAATTTTGAAAATTTGATCGTAATAGACACTGTTTGCGTAAGTATTGTCAGCTATTTTATTGATTTTGTTCGTAATAATTTGTCTGTCACTGGTTGCAATCTCTCCAAGTCTACGTAGAGTGTCGCTGAAATTTTTGTTTATATCGACCTGTTGATTAATGGAATCTATTGAATTGTGGATATTCATGCTTATTACTTTCAGGTGATCATCAATATCTTGCCTATCCTGATCGTCCATGGTACCGAAAAGTCATTTGTGTGCTGTACCAACTAAATTAATAAGACCTCGTTTATACCTCATTTTCTGTGGTATGAAAGTCTTAACTTTATTTGTTAGATGTTCAAGTTCTAACATTATAAGATCCTTGCGTTGTTTATCTAAACTTTCAGCATTAGTTTTGAATTCAGAAATTACGTCAAAAATTTCTTTGGGGCTTATGAGATGAATTATGATGTTTGTTTTTGTAGCTATTTCGACTTTACTCAGTTGAATTTGTGTAAATCCTGATTGTTCTGCTATTTTGTGGATGTTTAACTGTCCTTTTACTGAAGTCAGTGTTAAAAATACAGTCAACAGAATGAAGATTAGCTGGAATTGTAAGTTATATATGTACTGGGTTAGCAGATTAAAAAAACTACAAGGTGTTATTATTATGAAAGTAATGTTCCTTGAATTATTTCTAAGATCATTTTCTTTCGAATATAAGGAATATTTTCTTGAGTAAAACAGATTTGACGATTTCTTGAAATATTTTCTGCAATGCTGCAACAGAATACACCGCAATCGTTTCCATTTTCTTGTTGTGGTGTACTTGAAACTTCTTCTTTAATAAATTGTGACACGTCGAAGGTTACTTCCCGTTTTTCTAAAGATTCTTTCTGCAAATATTCTTCCAGAGTTTTTAAAATTTGTGAATTTTCCATACCTAACGAATCGTAGTACCTAATTGTCTTATTCTCTAAATCAATGATAGCCAATGCCCAGTGATTTTGATTTACATGGATTGGTATCAATATCATATCAAATTCGAAAATATTTACATTTCGAGTCCATCTTTTCACGGCATTGTATCCTGCGTTTAACAATCGTGAAGCAAAGAACGTATTCATGGCAAACACTTTTGGTTTTCCTTGAGCACTTTGTTGTTTGCTGCGCTCGACGATTAGTTTCGTGTAGAATTCTATCACCTTATCATTAAGCCATTTGTTATTTTCTAAAGTTTTAATATCTCGTCTTTTGATATCTATTCGGAATCTGCATGTTAATATTTCATCGTCTGGGCCCTCATTAATTGCATTATTAATAACAGAATTTTGTTCTTCAGTGAAGTCTGAAAATTCTATTTGTTCATTGCTTATATCTACGTTAGGATCATTTATAGCCAGATCATATTTAAGGGGTCTTTTGATATTGTTAGGGTGAATATTCTGAAGTTTTCTTTTAATGAATCTAGGTTGGTGTTTCAGTCTCACTGCTTTGTAATTCTTTATATAGCCTGTTGTTCTGTTTTCTTTGTACTCTTCTCGATTTATGTTAGCTTTTTCTAGCCATTTCTCTTTTGCATTATGAAGATTCGTTCTAATTTTATTAAAATCTACTTTACGTGACTGTACATCGTTTGGTGTGCATTTTATTGTGGAGTGGTATCGCTCGTTGTAATTTCTTACAGCTTGTTGTATTATCCTTTTCGTGGAAATCTTCTTCTTTTGATATGTAAGAACTCTAAATTTGCTCAAGATAGTTTCGTGGAATCTTTCTACGTCTGCAATGCCAGTGCTGTTATTAGGCTTGGTTAAATGCAATTCAATATTCTCTGTTTGCAAGAAATCTTTCATTAAGATACTACTAAACTCATTTCCGGCAATGATCTTTTTTGGTTTTCCTACTCGTGCAAAATGCTCTTCCAGTATTTCTATTAAGGTAACGTGATTTCTATCTGTTAAGTAATATGCTGCTCCGAATTTAGAAAATTTGTCGATCACAGTAAGGAACGTATACTTTATTATGGTAAATAGATCTATTTGAATTATGTGGTTCACATCCGTAGCTGTTTCTGAAAATTGAAATTTTGTTTTGATGGGTCTGCGGTCACATTTTACGGCTTGACAAACGTCGCACTGATTGATTACAATTTGGATGAGTTCTAATAGTTTAGGATAATAGATTTTATTCTTAATTTTGTTAAACGTCTCTTGAATTCCTGAATGCAAACTTTCTTGGACATGGTAATGAGCAATTTGCTTGACAGCTTCCGTTTCGGTTTTTATGTCTTGAGCTCTAAGCGAACATTTTATAAACTTAATCTGTGGGTCGTTGGAGAACATTTCGCGAAGTTTTTCTTGTACAATATTATACAGGTGATCTGATAGCTCTGAATAGATACCGGTGATGCCTTGTTTTATGTACCTTCTTAGGATTTCGCTGAGATTCTCAAAATCGTACTCTGCGATATAAATGATTCGCTTTTTATGCACAATTTCCAATTCGCAAGTTTTGTTATTAGTCAGGATGATCTGTGTCCTGTATTTGTTGACGATTTCTTCCTTAATCGGAATATGATCGAGGAGTTCTTCCTCAGCGGAATGGATAGTTGCCATTGTGGTGTTGTCATTCCCTTCCTCTATATTTTCTAGGATTCCAAAATCAGAAAACGTGTTAGTTTTTCCAGATGGTGCATTAGGCTCATCAGCTTTTTCTTCAGCATGTTGGATGCGACTTAAAAAGTCTGCTACTCGGTTTTCCTTTCCCTTTATGTATTCTATTTCAAACTGGTACTCACCCAGTTTAAGTAGCCACCTCTGATGTCTGGGGGAAAGATCTTTGCCTCTATATTTTGCATGTACATATTTTATAGGTTGGTGGTCTGTAAATATCTTAAATTTATTTCCATACAAGTATGGTCTGAAATACGCTACAGACCATATGATGGCTAAGAATTCCTTGTCAGTAGCGGAATAATTTCGCTCGTGACAATTCAAGGTTCTCGACGCGAAACAAATGGGGTGACCTTCTTGCGAGAGAACGGCGCCAATTGCATAATTTGAAGCGTCGGTAGTAAGTTGGAAAGATTTGCTAAAATTTGGAAACCGCAGAATGGGATGTGTACTAATTAGATTCTTAAGCTTTTCGAAAGCTTCAACGAAATTAGGATCTTTAGTGTTAACCTTGTTATTTTTCTGTAGATACTTGGTCATAGGTTGTGCCACTTTGGCATAGTCACGAATAAATTTTCGATAGTAACCTGTAAGTCCCAGGAAACTTTTTATTTCCTTTTCATTTCTTGGTAACTTCAATTGCTCAATGGTTTTAATTTTATCTGGATTTGGCTTCAGTCCTTCTGAAGTTATTATATGCCCTAAAAAGCTGGTTTCTCTCTGCATAAAATTACACTTGTCGATTTGGATTTTTAAACGATTATCTTTTAAAACTTTAAATATTTCTGTGATGGCATTTATATGCTCCTGTAAAGACGTGCTAAAAATTAACACATCATCCAGATAAACGACACAGGTCTTGTTTATGAATTTTCTTAAAACTTCATTCATGAGCCTTTGGAATGTCGCCGGTGCGTTTTTAAGACCGAACGGCATTCTAATGAACTCATAGAGACCATGCGGAGTCACAAATGCGGTTTTGTGCCTGTCTTCTTCTTTAACCAGGATTTGGTGGTAACCTTTAGCCAGGTCTATTGTTGAGAAATATTGAGCCCTCCCGAGTTTATCTAACAAGGACTCTATATTTGGCAGGGGAAATTTATCGTCAACCGTAATCTCATTCAGTTTACGGTAGTCGATAACGATACGAAATTTCTTATTTCCGGAGTTGTCAGTTTTCTTCGGAACTACTATTAACGGACTAGCGTATTTTGAGCAACTTTTTCTAATGATTCCTTGGGCTTCCATTTCGGTTATTTGCCGTCGGACCTCCTCTTCATGCTTTGGTGGATACCTATATAATTTAGCATTTATTTGAGCATTTGTTGTTGTTTTTATTTCATGTTCAATGGCTGGGGTACTGGTTAGCTTATCGCCTTCCTTATAGAAAATCTCGTCAAAATTTTTAATTAATTTTGACAGTTGTTGATATTCTTCACCGTTGAGGTGATCGAGTTTCAACCGTTGCAGATAATCTTTGTTGACTCCTTCTAAACTACAATTTTCATTAAATGCATAGGGACTATTTGAAAATTTTATGATTTGACTATTAAGGGTAATCGTTTTATTTTCAACATCTATTAATGTATCAAGGGTATTGAGCAAATCAATTCCAATTATGAATCGATATTTTCTGTTGCTTAGTGATTTAACCTTCCATCTTATTCTCGCACCTGAAGGTAGCTTAAACTCCTTCGGGGCCGTTGTATGCACTTCATATTTAATAACATCTCTACTTGTGATAGTACTGAAAGCTAAAGGGTTTATTCGAATTTTCTGAAAACAATCAAGAGTGTCATCAACTATTGAGAAGGATGACCCAGTGTCAATAAGAGCAATAAATTTAATTTCATCGATAGTAATTTGAATTAAAGGTAGTGAATCCGAGGCTAATTTTGAAAAAATGTCACTTCTTCACCCGTATGGTCTATTTCCTGATTACTTTCCAAAGTTCTACCTGAAACAATATTATTTTGGTACTGTCGCGAATTAGGATTTCGAGAGTAATTTTGAAATGAATTTCTAAATTGATTTGAAGAATGGTTTCTTCGGATATTGTCAACTTCCATTGGCTCTATTTGACGTTGGCCTGAATTTCGATCTCTATTTTGCCGATATAGACCAGAATTTCTATTATAAAAATTGGGTGGGTGTGGATTATAATTTTGCCTAACAAATTGTTCTGGATTTCTATTACGCCAGTTTGGTCTTGGACTAAAACCAATATCATTCGATCGGTATTGCCCTACATTCATGTTGGAGAGATTTACGTGCTCACGATTCTGTGGATGTCTGTTATTGTTGGTCTGTCGTCTTTTTTGTCCATTACCATAGTTGAAGTTTTTATTGCGATCACTTCCCAACATTCTCACTGCACTTTCACTTTTAACTTTTTTATATTCGGGCCTTATGCACGAATCCTCGAATCTTCTTTGGGTCATGATTTGGATTATTTGATCCAAATCGTGTAATTCTAATATTTTGTCTAGAAGAATACCCTGCGTAATCTCTTTGGCTGTATTTACTAGGATTGAGTTTACATTACTTAAATCTACGTGCAGATCATTTTTATAAAAAACAGCTAATTCGTCTTTCTTACTTTTAATATTTTGTAGTTCAATTGCCAAATGACTTACATTATTTACACGAAGTTCGTTGATCCTCCTGTAGATCTGGAATGGCTCGATATCCGGCTTGTACCTCATCTTCAATGTAGTTTTGATGGATTCCCAGTTGTCCGGTTCCTGAATGTTTATTACGGCGTCCTTTGCAGGTCCTTGAATTTTCTCGAAAAATATGCTTCTCGTTGCCACTTTTTTTAAGTTAGGGTCCACTATTCCATTTAAATAGAATTCGGTGCTCCGTATAAATGCGTTGATGGAAATGTCGCCTCTGCCCGTAAATGCGCTCATGTGCCGGATTTCCTTCAGCACACTGTTAGCTGAATTTTCACTTGAGTTGGCACTCGCTGATTGCTCATTTTGGTCCGGTTGGTTTTGGTTGGCAACAAGTTGCTGCACGACCGTCGCTAACTGTATATACTCTGCCTCCCTCTCACGTACTTGCTGCTTCAGCTCGTTAATTAATTCTTCCATGGCTTCTAGAAATAGATCCCTATTTTCGTTAAAAAACTTATCTCTTTTCTTTCTCCTGGTTCCTCTGGATTCTTCACTATTTTTAGCCACGTTTTTTTTTCTTCGTTTCACTTTTCACTGTTAGTTTATATTTATTTTATTATTGACTTTTCTTTGACTTTTGGGTCATTAGCCGGCCTCTTCTAATGACTAAAGGACTATTTTAGGCTCGTCCTCCCAAATTAGAAAAATCTTATTTTCGGGGTACCTTTGCGGCTTTCCCGATTACTTTATT
>CAWWDL010000227.1:0-15633 GCA_963942545.1 Oxycera nigricornis | reverse complement strand
GCAAAGAGTAATTGTTATGATCATGTAATATTTTCAGTACATTTTCAGCTCAGGATGAATTTAGGTTGTACTATGTTTCGCTGCGAAACTATCAAAAATGAAAAAAAATGGTCCTTTTCAGGGCCAAAAATTCATTATGCAAAGAGTAAATATTATTTTCATGGAGATTTTCAGTACATTTTCTGCTGAACATGAATTTAATTAAAATGTTTGTTTGCTGGTGAAAATGATGATCAAAGGCGATTGTTTATGCAAACATATCGATTTGAATTTCACAAAAATGTGTGAATACAAGTGCCAAAAATGGCGCATTTTCTTCTCAATATGCATTTCATGAGGCATTTTTAAGCGAAATTTTGCAATAATTAAGTTGCCAAAATTTCCAATTTATTTTACTCTTTTGGATTTTTGTGTGTGGCCCTGAAAAGGGCCTTTTGCTGGTTTTCCGCCCAAAAAGAGCTGGCATTTTACTTGGAGCTCGTATATTTCGTGACGGCTTTCGTACCTTCACTCACGGCGTGCTTGGCCAATTCACCCGGCAACAGCAGTCGAACAGCCGTTTGAATTTCGCGACTGGTAATTGTCGAGCGCTTGTTGTAATGCGCGAGACGCGACGCCTCGGCAGCAATACGCTCGAAAATGTCGTTCACGAAGCTGTTCATGATGCTCATGGCTTTCGACGAGATTCCCGTGTCCGGATGAACTTGCTTGAGCACCTTGTAGATGTAGATTGCGTAGCTCTCCTTCCTGCGCTTCTTTTTCTTCTTGTCGCCCTTCGAAATGTTCTTCTGCGCCTTCCCGGCTTTCTTGGCTGCTTTCCCACTCGTCTTCGGCGGCATCGCTTCGCTGGATAAACGGGCAGAGGTTCGGCAAAAAGGCGACTGCGACTGCGACTGTGACTGCGACTGCGACTTATGCGGCTGCGGCTGCGGCTGCGACAAAAGTTTTAATATTAATATGGCCCCTCCAGGGCGGCTAAACTTATGTTTTGCTCATGTAGCAGCACTCAATACTTGTGCGAAGCCTCCCCTCTCCAAATATTAACACACATCACTATGCTCGCTCTCGTTCTCTGGTATAAGTTTTAACGTCACGTACCGCGATAATTTAATCCCTGCTCGTCAGCCGATCGGCAGTATTGTTTGTGCGCTCGTGAACTTTTATTGATCGTGTAGAATGTCTGGTCGCGGAAAAGGAGGCAAAGTCAAGGGGAAGGCGAAGTCGCGTTCAAATCGTGCTGGGCTTCAATTCCCAGTCGGTCGAATTCATCGTCTGCTGAAAAAAGGAAACTACGCCGAGCGAGTGGGTGCGGGCGCTCCTGTATATCTAGCCGCCGTCATGGAATACTTGGCCGCTGAAGTTTTGGAGTTGGCTGGAAATGCTGCTCGTGACAATAAGAAGACGCGTATCATCCCACGGCATCTTCAATTGGCTATACGCAACGACGAGGAATTAAATAAATTGCTGTCGGGAGTGACTATTGCTCAAGGTGGCGTGCTACCGAATATTCAGGCAGTGCTTTTGCCCAAGAAGACCGAGAAAAAGGCGTAAATAATTACTTGAAATTATCTGCAGCCGAATCAAACGTCCTTTTCAGGACGACAAATCATTAAATCAAAGAGTAAAATGTATCAATTATTCATTTTTATCTGCAAAAATTGATGGAAAATGTTATTTTGAGGACAAATAGTAATGAATATTCGCAATTTACCATGAAACATTCCTGAAAAGTGGTGAGAAAAATAGTTTTTTTTGCATAACTTCTAATAAATTATGCTTGTTTTTGATTTTTGCTAAATGCATTGATGATCCTGAAAAGGACCGTTGTCGAAAGCATTCGTTAAAAGTGGTGAAAAAAATAATTTTTTGCATAATTTCCACTAAATCGTAAAAAGTGCTGAAAAAAATTAATTTTTGCATAATTTCTACTAAATCGTGATTGTTCTTGATTAGATTCAAGAAATTCGTCTTTACTCTTTGCGAAGCGTCGATCCTGAAAAGGACCATTGTCTTTATTCTTTGCATTTCTACTAAATTATGAATGTCCTTGATTCGTATTTTTTCTTCAAGAAATTCGTTTTTACTCTTTGCGAAAATTTGGCCCTGGAAAGGTCCATTGTCTTTTATTTTACTCTTTGGAGTTATTTCCGCTTTAATTTTTGCGAAAATTTGGTCCTGAAAAGGTCCATTTTACTCTTTGGAATTATTTCCGCTTTGATTTTTGCGAAAATTTGGTCCTGAAAAGGTCCATTTCACTCTTTGGAATTATTTTCGCTTTAATTTTTGCGAAAATTTGGTCCTGAAAAGGTCCATTTTACTCTTTGGAATTACTTTCGCATTTCTTTTTTGCGAAAATTTGGTCCTGAAAAGGTCCATTTTACTCTTTGGAATTACTTTCGCATTTCTTTTTTGCGAAAATTTGGTCCTGAAAAGGTCCATTTTACTCTTTGGAATTACTTTCGCATTTCTTTTTTGCGAAAATTTGGTCCTGAAAAGGTCCATTTCACTCTTTGGAATTATTTTCGCTTTAATTTTTGCGAAAATTTGGTCCTGAAAAGGTCCATTTTACTCTTTGGAATTACTTTCGCATTTCTTTTTTGCGAAAATTTGGTCCTGAAAAGGTCCATTTTACTCTTTGAAATTACTTTCGCATTTCTTTTTTGCGAAAATTTGGTCCTGAAAAGGTCCATTTTACTCTTTGGAATTATTTCCGCTTTAATTTTTGCGAAAATTTGGTCCTGAAAAGGTCCATTTTACTCTTTGGAATTATTTCCGCTTTAATTTTTGCGAAAATTTGGTCCTGAAAAGGTCCATTTTACTCTATGGAATTACTTTCGCATTTCTTTCTTGCGAAAATTTGGTCCTGAAAAGGTCCATTTTACTCTTTGGAATTACTTTCGCTTTAATTTTTGCGAAAATTTGGTCCTGAAAAGGTCCATTTTACTCTTTGGAATTACTTTCGCATTTCTTTTTTGCGAAAATTTGGTCCTGAAAAGGTCCATGTCTTCGTTTTACTCTTTGGAATTATTTTCATTTTACTCTTTGCGAAAGTTGGTCCTGAGAAGGACCATTGACTCCAATTGAGTCATTTTACTCTTCGGGCCACGTATTGGTGGTCCTGAAAAGGACCGTTGTTATATTTGCAAATTTCGTCACGGCACGAATTTAACCTCCAAAACCGTAGAGTGTGCGCCCTTGCCGTTTCAGCGCATAGACAACATCCATGGCGGTAACTGTTTTTCGCTTAGCGTGCTCCGTATATGTCACTGCATCACGAATCACGTTTTCCAGAAAAACTTTCAGCACACCGCGCGTTTCTTCATATATCAAACCTGAGATGCGTTTAACTCCGCCACGACGCGCCAACCGACGGATTGCTGGCTTCGTTATTCCCTGGATATTATCGCGCAGCACCTTGCGATGACGTTTCGCGCCGCCTTTTCCGAGCCCCTTACCGCCTTTTCCGCGACCAGTCATCTTCCTTCAATCGAATAGCACTTACAATTTCAACTTCCTTGGAACGTCTGCACGCGTCGGCTGCCAACACTGTACTGTGACGAGCCGCCTCAGCCAACTTAACTTATATAGTCGGCTGAGTCACTTTGCTGCGCAGTAAGAATCGACGAATGCACGCTGCCCCAGCAACTCAAAAGACGCGCGTGCACACAAACACAAATCAACGTTTGGCCACACGCACACAAACTTGCATGCTGCTTGCCACAAACCAGTCGTGCTGCATTCATCGACACATGATGGATATAGTTAAGAAAGAGACAACATGATTGGGGAAGTTCATATTCCGTTTGGACTAATCATATGTGCGGCGAGAGTATAAATATTAAGAGCCGCTGCCGCTGCCGCTCATTATTCAAGTGATTTTGCTCGCGGAAGGACGTTCGCGTGTTCGGGCAAGTTGAAAGTTGATTGAATTTGGAAAATGGCGCGTACTAAGCAAACGGCGCGTAAGTCGACTGGCGGTAAGGCACCGCGCAAGCAGCTTGCTACAAAAGCTGCACGAAAAAGTGCTCCGGCAACTGGTGGTGTGAAAAAGCCACATCGTTATCGGCCCGGCACTGTAGCACTTCGTGAAATTCGCCGCTATCAAAAGAGCACCGAGCTGCTGATTCGTAAGTTGCCTTTCCAGCGCCTTGTTCGCGAAATCGCGCAGGATTTCAAAACCGATTTGCGTTTCCAAAGTTCTGCCGTGATGGCTTTGCAAGAAGCCAGTGAAGCCTATTTGGTTGGATTGTTCGAGGATACGAATTTATGTGCTATTCATGCGAAACGTGTTACCATCATGCCTAAAGATATTCAGTTGGCACGCCGCATTCGTGGTGAACGTGCTTAAGGAGGCGTATTGTGTTTCGCTGCGAAACAATCAAAAATGAAAAAACGGTCCTTTTCAGGACCACAAATTCATTATGCAAAGAGTAATTGTTATGATCATGTAATATTTTCAGTACATTTTCAGCTCAGGATGAATTTAGTTGTACTATGTTTCGCTGCGAAACTATCAAAAATGAAAAAAATGGTCCTTTTCAGGGCCAAAAATTCATTATGCAAAGAGTAAATATTATTTTCATGGAAGATTTTCAGTACATTTTCTGCTGAACATGAATTTAATTAATGAAATGTTTGTTTGCTGGTGAAAATGATGATCAAAGGCGATTGTTTATGCAAACATATCGATTTGAATTTCACAAAAATGTGTGAATACAAGTGCCAAAAATGGCGCATTTTCTTCTCAATATGCATTTCATGAGGCATTTTTAAGCGAAATTTTGCAATAATTAAGTTGCCAAAATTTCCAATTTATTTTACTCTTTTTGGATTTTTGTGTGTGGCCCTGAAAAGGGCCTTTTGCTGGTTTTCCGCCCAAAAAGAGCTGGCATTTTACTTGGAGCTCGTATATTTCGTGACGGCTTTCGTACCTTCACTCACGGCGTGCTTGGCCAATTCACCCGGCAACAGCAGTCGAACAGCCGTTTGAATTTCGCGACTGGTAATTGTCGAGCGCTTGTTGTAATGCGCGAGACGCGACGCCTCGGCAGCAATACGCTCGAAAATGTCGTTCACGAAGCTGTTCATGATGCTCATGGCTTTCGACGAGATTCCCGTGTCCGGATGAACTTGCTTGAGCACCTTGTAGATGTAGATTGCGTAGCTCTCCTTCCTGCGCTTCTTTTTCTTCTTGTCGCCCTTCGAAATGTTCTTCTGCGCCTTCCCGGCTTTCTTGGCTGCTTTCCCACTCGTCTTCGGCGGCATCGCTTCGCTGGATAAACGGGCAGAGGTTCGGCAAAAAGGCGACTGCGACTGCGACTGTGACTGCGACTGCGACTTATGCGGCTGCGGCTGCGGCTGCGACAAAAGTTTTAATATTAATATGGCCCCTCCAGGGCGGCTAAACTTATGTTTTGCTCATGTAGCAGCACTCAATACTTGTGCGAAGCCTCCCCTCTCCAAATATTAACACACATCACTATGCTCGCTCTCGTTCTCTGGTATAAGTTTTAACGTCACGTACCGCGATAATTTAATCCCTGCTCGTCAGCCGATCGGCAGTATTGTTTGTGCGCTCGTGAACTTTTATTGATCGTGTAGAATGTCTGGTCGCGGAAAAGGAGGCAAAGTCAAGGGGAAGGCGAAGTCGCGTTCAAATCGTGCTGGGCTTCAATTCCCAGTCGGTCGAATTCATCGTCTGCTGAAAAAAGGAAACTACGCCGAGCGAGTGGGTGCGGGCGCTCCTGTATATCTAGCCGCCGTCATGGAATACTTGGCCGCTGAAGTTTTGGAGTTGGCTGGAAATGCTGCTCGTGACAATAAGAAGACGCGTATCATCCCACGGCATCTTCAATTGGCTATACGCAACGACGAGGAATTAAATAAATTGCTGTCGGGAGTGACTATTGCTCAAGGTGGCGTGCTACCGAATATTCAGGCAGTGCTTTTGCCCAAGAAGACCGAGAAAAAGGCGTAAATAATTACTTGAAATTATCTGCAGCCGAATCAAACGTCCTTTTCAGGACGACAAATCATTAAATCAAAGAGTAAAATGTATCAATTATTCATTTTTATCTGCAAAAATTGATGGAAAATGTTATTTTGAGGACAAATAGTAATGAATATTCGCAATTTACCATGAAACATTCCTGAAAAGTGGTGAGAAAAATAGTTTTTTTTGCATAACTTCTAATAAATTATGCTTGTTTTTGATTTTTGCTAAATGCATTGATGATCCTGAAAAGGACCGTTGTCGAAAGCATTCGTTAAAAGTGGTGAAAAAAATAATTTTTTGCATAATTTCCACTAAATCGTAAAAAGTGCTGAAAAAAATTAATTTTTGCATAATTTCTACTAAATCGTGATTGTTCTTGATTAGATTCAAGAAATTCGTCTTTACTCTTTGCGAAGCGTCGATCCTGAAAAGGACCATTGTCTTTATTCTTTGCATTTCTACTAAATTATGAATGTCCTTGATTCGTATTTTTTCTTCAAGAAATTCGTTTTTACTCTTTGCGAAAATTTGGCCCTGGAAAGGTCCATTGTCTTTTATTTTACTCTTTGGAGTTATTTCCGCTTTAATTTTTGCGAAAATTTGGTCCTGAAAAGGTCCATTTTACTCTTTGGAATTATTTCCGCTTTGATTTTTGCGAAAATTTGGTCCTGAAAAGGTCCATTTCACTCTTTGGAATTATTTTCGCTTTAATTTTTGCGAAAATTTGGTCCTGAAAAGGTCCATTTTACTCTTTGGAATTACTTTCGCATTTCTTTTTTGCGAAAATTTGGTCCTGAAAAGGTCCATTTTACTCTTTGGAATTACTTTCGCATTTCTTTTTTGCGAAAATTTGGTCCTGAAAAGGTCCATTTTACTCTTTGGAATTACTTTCGCATTTCTTTTTTGCGAAAATTTGGTCCTGAAAAGGTCCATTTCACTCTTTGGAATTATTTTCGCTTTAATTTTTGCGAAAATTTGGTCCTGAAAAGGTCCATTTTACTCTTTGGAATTACTTTCGCATTTCTTTTTTGCGAAAATTTGGTCCTGAAAAGGTCCATTTTACTCTTTGAAATTACTTTCGCATTTCTTTTTTGCGAAAATTTGGTCCTGAAAAGGTCCATTTTACTCTTTGGAATTATTTCCGCTTTAATTTTTGCGAAAATTTGGTCCTGAAAAGGTCCATTTTACTCTTTGGAATTATTTCCGCTTTAATTTTTGCGAAAATTTGGTCCTGAAAAGGTCCATTTTACTCTATGGAATTACTTTCGCATTTCTTTCTTGCGAAAATTTGGTCCTGAAAAGGTCCATTTTACTCTTTGGAATTACTTTCGCTTTAATTTTTGCGAAAATTTGGTCCTGAAAAGGTCCATTTTACTCTTTGGAATTACTTTCGCATTTCTTTTTTGCGAAAATTTGGTCCTGAAAAGGTCCATGTCTTCGTTTTACTCTTTGGAATTATTTTCATTTTACTCTTTGCGAAAGTTGGTCCTGAGAAGGACCATTGACTCCAATTGAGTCATTTTACTCTTCGGGCCACGTATTGGTGGTCCTGAAAAGGACCGTTGTTATATTTGCAAATTTCGTCACGGCACGAATTTAACCTCCAAAACCGTAGAGTGTGCGCCCTTGCCGTTTCAGCGCATAGACAACATCCATGGCGGTAACTGTTTTTCGCTTAGCGTGCTCCGTATATGTCACTGCATCACGAATCACGTTTTCCAGAAAAACTTTCAGCACACCGCGCGTTTCTTCATATATCAAACCTGAGATGCGTTTAACTCCGCCACGACGCGCCAACCGACGGATTGCTGGCTTCGTTATTCCCTGGATATTATCGCGCAGCACCTTGCGATGACGTTTCGCGCCGCCTTTTCCGAGCCCCTTACCGCCTTTTCCGCGACCAGTCATCTTCCTTCAATCGAATAGCACTTACAATTTCAACTTCCTTGGAACGTCTGCACGCGTCGGCTGCCAACACTGTACTGTGACGAGCCGCCTCAGCCAACTTAACTTATATAGTCGGCTGAGTCACTTTGCTGCGCAGTAAGAATCGACGAATGCACGCTGCCCCAGCAACTCAAAAGACGCGCGTGCACACAAACACAAATCAACGTTTGGCCACACGCACACAAACTTGCATGCTGCTTGCCACAAACCAGTCGTGCTGCATTCATCGACACATGATGGATATAGTTAAGAAAGAGACAACATGATTGGGGAAGTTCATATTCCGTTTGGACTAATCATATGTGCGGCGAGAGTATAAATATTAAGAGCCGCTGCCGCTGCCGCTCATTATTCAAGTGATTTTGCTCGCGGAAGGACGTTCGCGTGTTCGGGCAAGTTGAAAGTTGATTGAATTTGGAAAATGGCGCGTACTAAGCAAACGGCGCGTAAGTCGACTGGCGGTAAGGCACCGCGCAAGCAGCTTGCTACAAAAGCTGCACGAAAAAGTGCTCCGGCAACTGGTGGTGTGAAAAAGCCACATCATTATCGGCCCGGCACTGTAGCACTTCGTGAAATTCGCCGCTATCAAAAGAGCACCGAGCTGCTGATTCGTAAGTTGCCTTTCCAGCGCCTTGTTCGCGAAATCGCGCAGGATTTCAAAACCGATTTGCGTTTCCAAAGTTCTGCCGTGATGGCTTTGCAAGAAGCCAGTGAAGCCTATTTGGTTGGATTGTTCGAGGATACGAATTTATGTGCTATTCATGCGAAACGTGTTACCATCATGCCTAAAGATATTCAGTTGGCACGCCGCATTCGTGGTGAACGTGCTTAAGGAGGCGTATTGTGTTTCGCTGCGAAACAATCAAAAATGAAAAAACGGTCCTTTTCAGGACCACAAATTCATTATGCAAAGAGTAATTGTTATGATCATGTAATATTTTCAGTACATTTTCAGCTCAGGATGAATTTAGTTGTACTATGTTTCGCTGCGAAACTATCAAAAATGAAAAAAATGGTCCTTTTCAGGGCCAAAAATTCATTATGCAAAGAGTAAATATTATTTTCATGGAAGATTTTCAGTACATTTTCTGCTGAACATGAATTTAATTAATGAAATGTTTGTTTGCTGGTGAAAATGATGATCAAAGGCGATTGTTTATGCAAACATATCGATTTGAATTTCACAAAAATGTGTGAATACAAGTGCCAAAAATGGCGCATTTTCTTCTCAATATGCATTTCATGAGGCATTTTTAAGCGAAATTTTGCAATAATTAAGTTGCCAAAATTTCCAATTTATTTTACTCTTTTTGGATTTTTGTGTGTGGCCCTGAAAAGGGCCTTTTGCTGGTTTTCCGCCCAAAAAGAGCTGGCATTTTACTTGGAGCTCGTATATTTCGTGACGGCTTTCGTACCTTCACTCACGGCGTGCTTGGCCAATTCACCCGGCAACAGCAGTCGAACAGCCGTTTGAATTTCGCGACTGGTAATTGTCGAGCGCTTGTTGTAATGCGCGAGACGCGACGCCTCGGCAGCAATACGCTCGAAAATGTCGTTCACGAAGCTGTTCATGATGCTCATGGCTTTCGACGAGATTCCCGTGTCCGGATGAACTTGCTTGAGCACCTTGTAGATGTAGATTGCGTAGCTCTCCTTCCTGCGCTTCTTTTTCTTCTTGTCGCCCTTCGAAATGTTCTTCTGCGCCTTCCCGGCTTTCTTGGCTGCTTTCCCACTCGTCTTCGGCGGCATCGCTTCGCTGGATAAACGGGCAGAGGTTCGGCAAAAAGGCGACTGCGACTGCGACTGTGACTGCGACTGCGACTGCGACTTATGCGGCTGCGGCTGCGGCTGCGACAAAAGTTTTAATATTAATATGGCCCCTCCAGGGCGGCTAAACTTATGTTTTGCTCATGTAGCAGCACTCAATACTTGTGCGAAGCCTCCCCTCTCCAAATATTAACACACATCACTATGCTCGCTCTCGTTCTCTGGTATAAGTTTTAACGTCACGTACCGCGATAATTTAATCCCTGCTCGTCAGCCGATCGGCAGTATTGTTTGTGCGCTCGTGAACTTTTATTGATCGTGTAGAATGTCTGGTCGCGGAAAAGGAGGCAAAGTCAAGGGGAAGGCGAAGTCGCGTTCAAATCGTGCTGGGCTTCAATTCCCAGTCGGTCGAATTCATCGTCTGCTGAAAAAAGGAAACTACGCCGAGCGAGTGGGTGCGGGCGCTCCTGTATATCTAGCCGCCGTCATGGAATACTTGGCCGCTGAAGTTTTGGAGTTGGCTGGAAATGCTGCTCGTGACAATAAGAAGACGCGTATCATCCCACGGCATCTTCAATTGGCTATACGCAACGACGAGGAATTAAATAAATTGCTGTCGGGAGTGACTATTGCTCAAGGTGGCGTGCTACCGAATATTCAGGCAGTGCTTTTGCCCAAGAAGACCGAGAAAAAGGCGTAAATAATTACTTGAAATTATCTGCAGCCGAATCAAACGTCCTTTTCAGGACGACAAATCATTAAATCAAAGAGTAAAATGTATCAATTATTCATTTTTATCTGCAAAAATTGATGGAAAATGTTATTTTGAGGACAAATAGTAATGAATATTCGCAATTTACCATGAAACATTCCTGAAAAGTGGTGAGAAAAATAGTTTTTTTTGCATAACTTCTAATAAATTATGCTTGTTTTTGATTTTTGCTAAATGCATTGATGATCCTGAAAAGGACCGTTGTCGAAAGCATTCGTTAAAAGTGGTGAAAAAAATAATTTTTTGCATAATTTCCACTAAATCGTAAAAAGTGCTGAAAAAAATTAATTTTTGCATAATTTCTACTAAATCGTGATTGTTCTTGATTAGATTCAAGAAATTCGTCTTTACTCTTTGCGAAGCGTCGATCCTGAAAAGGACCATTGTCTTTATTCTTTGCATTTCTACTAAATTATGAATGTCCTTGATTCGTATTTTTTCTTCAAGAAATTCGTTTTTACTCTTTGCGAAAATTTGGCCCTGGAAAGGTCCATTGTCTTTTATTTTACTCTTTGGAGTTATTTCCGCTTTAATTTTTGCGAAAATTTGGTCCTGAAAAGGTCCATTTTACTCTTTGGAATTATTTCCGCTTTGATTTTTGCGAAAATTTGGTCCTGAAAAGGTCCATTTCACTCTTTGGAATTATTTTCGCTTTAATTTTTGCGAAAATTTGGTCCTGAAAAGGTCCATTTTACTCTTTGGAATTACTTTCGCATTTCTTTTTTGCGAAAATTTGGTCCTGAAAAGGTCCATTTTACTCTTTGGAATTACTTTCGCATTTCTTTTTTGCGAAAATTTGGTCCTGAAAAGGTCCATTTTACTCTTTGGAATTACTTTCGCATTTCTTTTTTGCGAAAATTTGGTCCTGAAAAGGTCCATTTCACTCTTTGGAATTATTTTCGCTTTAATTTTTGCGAAAATTTGGTCCTGAAAAGGTCCATTTTACTCTTTGGAATTACTTTCGCATTTCTTTTTTGCGAAAATTTGGTCCTGAAAAGGTCCATTTTACTCTTTGAAATTACTTTCGCATTTCTTTTTTGCGAAAATTTGGTCCTGAAAAGGTCCATTTTACTCTTTGGAATTATTTCCGCTTTAATTTTTGCGAAAATTTGGTCCTGAAAAGGTCCATTTTACTCTTTGGAATTATTTCCGCTTTAATTTTTGCGAAAATTTGGTCCTGAAAAGGTCCATTTTACTCTATGGAATTACTTTCGCATTTCTTTCTTGCGAAAATTTGGTCCTGAAAAGGTCCATTTTACTCTTTGGAATTACTTTCGCTTTAATTTTTGCGAAAATTTGGTCCTGAAAAGGTCCATTTTACTCTTTGGAATTACTTTCGCATTTCTTTTTTGCGAAAATTTGGTCCTGAAAAGGTCCATGTCTTCGTTTTACTCTTTGGAATTATTTTCATTTTACTCTTTGCGAAAGTTGGTCCTGAGAAGGACCATTGACTCCAATTGAGTCATTTTACTCTTCGGGCCACGTATTGGTGGTCCTGAAAAGGACCGTTGTTATATTTGCAAATTTCGTCACGGCACGAATTTAACCTCCAAAACCGTAGAGTGTGCGCCCTTGCCGTTTCAGCGCATAGACAACATCCATGGCGGTAACTGTTTTTCGCTTAGCGTGCTCCGTATATGTCACTGCATCACGAATCACGTTTTCCAGAAAAACTTTCAGCACACCGCGCGTTTCTTCATATATCAAACCTGAGATGCGTTTAACTCCGCCACGACGCGCCAACCGACGGATTGCTGGCTTCGTTATTCCCTGGATATTATCGCGCAGCACCTTGCGATGACGTTTCGCGCCGCCTTTTCCGAGCCCCTTACCGCCTTTTCCGCGACCAGTCATCTTCCTTCAATCGAATAGCACTTACAATTTCAACTTCCTTGGAACGTCTGCACGCGTCGGCTGCCAACACTGTACTGTGACGAGCCGCCTCAGCCAACTTAACTTATATAGTCGGCTGAGTCACTTTGCTGCGCAGTAAGAATCGACGAATGCACGCTGCCCCAGCAACTCAAAAGACGCGCGTGCACACAAACACAAATCAACGTTTGGCCACACGCACACAAACTTGCATGCTGCTTGCCACAAACCAGTCGTGCTGCATTCATCGACACATGATGGATATAGTTAAGAAAGAGACAACATGATTGGGGAAGTTCATATTCCGTTTGGACTAATCATATGTGCGGCGAGAGTATAAATATTAAGAGCCGCTGCCGCTGCCGCTCATTATTCAAGTGATTTTGCTCGCGGAAGGACGTTCGCGTGTTCGGGCAAGTTGAAAGTTGATTGAATTTGGAAAATGGCGCGTACTAAGCAAACGGCGCGTAAGTCGACTGGCGGTAAGGCACCGCGCAAGCAGCTTGCTACAAAAGCTGCACGAAAAAGTGCTCCGGCAACTGGTGGTGTGAAAAAGCCACATCGTTATCGGCCCGGCACTGTAGCACTTCGTGAAATTCGCCGCTATCAAAAGAGCACCGAGCTGCTGATTCGTAAGTTGCCTTTCCAGCGCCTTGTTCGCGAAATCGCGCAGGATTTCAAAACCGATTTGCGTTTCCAAAGTTCTGCCGTGATGGCTTTGCAAGAAGCCAGTGAAGCCTATTTGGTTGGATTGTTCGAGGATACGAATTTATGTGCTATTCATGCGAAACGTGTTACCATCATGCCTAAAGATATTCAGTTGGCACGCCGCATTCGTGGTGAACGTGCTTAAGGAGGCGTATTGTGTTTCGCTGCGAAACAATCAAAAATGAAAAAACGGTCCTTTTCAGGACCACAAATTCATTATGCAAAGAGTAATTGTTATGATCATGTAATATTTTCAGTACATTTTCAGCTCAGGATGAATTTAGTTGTACTATGTTTCGCTGCGAAACTATCAAAAATGAAAAAAATGGTCCTTTTCAGGGCCAAAAATTCATTATGCAAAGAGTAAATATTATTTTCATGGAAGATTTTCAGTACATTTTCTGCTGAACATGAATTTAATTAATGAAATGTTTGTTTGCTGGTGAAAATGATGATCAAAGGCGATTGTTTATGCAAACATATCGATTTGAATTTCACAAAAATGTGTGAATACAAGTGCCAAAAATGGCGCATTTTCTTCTCAATATGCATTTCATGAGGCATTTTTAAGCGAAATTTTGCAATAATTAAGTTGCCAAAATTTCCAATTTATTTTACTCTTTTTGGATTTTTGTGTGTGGCCCTGAAAAGGGCCTTTTGCTGGTTTTCCGCCCAAAAAGAGCTGGCATTTTACTTGGAGCTCGTATATTTCGTGACGGCTTTCGTACCTTCACTCACGGCGTGCTTGGCCAATTCACCCGGCAACAGCAGTCGAACAGCCGTTTGAATTTCGCGACTGGTAATTGTCGAGCGCTTGTTGTAATGCGCGAGACGCGACGCCTCGGCAGCAATACGCTCGAAAATGTCGTTCACGAAGCTGTTCATGATGCTCATGGCTTTCGACGAGATTCCCGTGTCCGGATGAACTTGCTTGAGCACCTTGTAGATGTAGATTGCGTAGCTCTCCTTCCTGCGCTTCTTTTTCTTCTTGTCGCCCTTCGAAATGTTCTTCTGCGCCTTCCCGGCTTTCTTGGCTGCTTTCCCACTCGTCTTCGGCGGCATCGCTTCGCTGGATAAACGGGCAGAGGTTCGGCAAAAAGGCGACTGCGACTGCGACTGTGACTGCGACTGCGACTTATGCGGCTGCGGCTGCGGCTGCGACAAAAGTTTTAATATTAATATGGCCCCTCCAGGGCGGCTAAACTTATGTTTTGCTCATGTAGCAGCACTCAATACTTGTGCGAAGCCTCCCCTCTCCAAATATTAACACACATCACTATGCTCGCTCTCGTTCTCTGGTATAAGTTTTAACGTCACGTACCGCGATAATTTAATCCCTGCTCGTCAGCCGATCGGCAGTATTGTTTGTGCGCTCGTGAACTTTTATTGATCGTGTAGAATGTCTGGTCGCGGAAAAGGAGGCAAAGTCAAGGGGAAGGCGAAGTCGCGTTCAAATCGTGCTGGGCTTCAATTCCCAGTCGGTCGAATTCATCGTCTGCTGAAAAAAGGAAACTACGCCGAGCGAGTGGGTGCGGGCGCTCCTGTATATCTAGCCGCCGTCATGGAATACTTGGCCGCTGAAGTTTTGGAGTTGGCTGGAAATGCTGCTCGTGACAATAAGAAGACGCGTATCATCCCACGGCATCTTCAATTGGCTATACGCAACGACGAGGAATTAAATAAATTGCTGTCGGGAGTGACTATTGCTCAAGGTGGCGTGCTACCGAATATTCAGGCAGTGCTTTTGCCCAAGAAGACCGAGAAAAAGGCGTAAATAATTACTTGAAATTATCTGCAGCCGAATCAAACGTCCTTTTCAGGACGACAAATCATTAAATCAAAGAGTAAAATGTATCAATTATTCATTTTTATCTGCAAAAATTGATGGAAAATGTTATTTTGAGGACAAATAGTAATGAATATTCGCAATTTACCATGAAACATTCCTGAAAAGTGGTGAGAAAAATAGTTTTTTTTGCATAACTTCTAATAAATTATGCTTGTTTTTGATTTTTGCTAAATGCATTGATGATCCTGAAAAGGACCGTTGTCGAAAGCATTCGTTAAAAGTGGTGAAAAAAATAATTTTTTGCATAATTTCCACTAAATCGTAAAAAGTGCTGAAAAAAATTAATTTTTGCATAATTTCTACTAAATCGTGATTGTTCTTGATTAGATTCAAGAAATTCGTCTTTACTCTTTGCGAAGCGTCGATCCTGAAAAGGACCATTGTCTTTATTCTTTGCATTTCTACTAAATTATGAATGTCCTTGATTCGTATTTTTTCTTCAAGAAATTCGTTTTTACTCTTTGCGAAAATTTGGCCCTGGAAAGGTCCATTGTCTTTTATTTTACTCTTTGGAGTTATTTCCGCTTTAATTTTTGCGAAAATTTGGTCCTGAAAAGGTCCATTTTACTCTTTGGAATTATTTCCGCTTTGATTTTTGCGAAAATTTGGTCCTGAAAAGGTCCATTTCACTCTTTGGAATTATTTTCGCTTTAATTTTTGCGAAAATTTGGTCCTGAAAAGGTCCATTTTACTCTTTGGAATTACTTTCGCATTTCTTTTTTG
>CAWWDL010000226.1:0-21366 GCA_963942545.1 Oxycera nigricornis | reverse complement strand
GCGAACATTTTGCGCCATTTTTCCGGTCATTTGCTTTCCAAGGGATACCTACGTATTTTGGCTGGCTCTCAGGATCTTTTGATTTTTTCGCGGAAAAAACTGGATATTATCTGCCTGTAGGGCATTGCGAACATTGTGCGCCATTTTTCCGGTCATTTGCTTTCCAAGGGATACCTGCGTATTTTGGCTGGCTCTCAGGATCTTTTGATTTTTTCGCGGAAAAAACTGGATATTATCTGCCTGTAGGGCATTGCGAACATTTTGCGCCATTTTTCCGGTCATTTGCTTTCCGAGGGATACCTACGTATTTTGGCTGGCTCTCAGGATCTTTTGATTTTTTCGCGGAAAAAACTGGATATTATCTGCCTGTAGGGCATTGCGAACATTTTGCGCCATTTTTCCGGTCATTTGCTTACCGAGGGATACCTACGTATTTTGGCTGGCTCTCAGGAAATTTTTATTTTTTCGCGAAAAAAACTGGATATTATCTGCCTGTAGGGCATTGCGAACATGTTGCGCCATTTTTCCGGTCATTTGCTTTCCAAGGGATACCTACGTATTTTGGCTGGCTCTCAGGATCTTTTGATTTTTTCGCGGAAAAAACTGGGTATTATCTGCCTGTAGGGCATTGCGAACATTTTGCGCCATTTTTCCGGTCATTTGCTTTCCAAGGGATACCTACGTATTCTGGCTGGC
Source organism: Oxycera nigricornis (assembly GCA_963942545.1). Taxonomy (NCBI): domain Eukaryota; kingdom Metazoa; phylum Arthropoda; class Insecta; order Diptera; family Stratiomyidae; genus Oxycera; species Oxycera nigricornis. The sequence continues at coordinate 20,670 of CAWWDL010000226.1, read as the reverse complement.
TCTCAGGAAATTTTTATTTTTCGCGAAAAAAACTGGATATTATCTGCCTGTAGGGCATTGCGAACATTTTGCGCCATTTTTCCGGTCATTTGCTTTCCAAGGGATACCTACGTATTTTGGCTGGCTCTCAGGATCTTTTGATTTTTTCGCGGAAAAAACTGGATATTATCTGCCTGTAGGGCATTGCGAACATTTTGCGCCATTTTTCCGGTCATTTGCTTTCCAAGGGATACCTACGTATTTTGGCTGGCTCTCGTGATCTTTTGATTTTTTCGCGAAAAAAACTGGATATTATCTGCCTGTAGGGCATTGCGAACATTTTGCGCCATTTTTCCGGTCATTTGCTTTCCAAGGGATACCTACGTATTTTGGCTGGCTCTCAGGATCTTTTGATTTTTTCGCGGAAAAAACTGGATATTATCTGCCTGTAGGGCATTGCGAACATTGTGCGCCATTTTTCCGGTCATTTGCTTTCCAAGGGATACCTGCGTATTTTGGCTGGCTCTCAGGATCTTTTGATTTTTTCGCGGAAAAAACTGGATATTATCTGCCTGTAGGGCATTGCGAACATTTTGCGCCATTTTTCCGGTCATTTGCTTTCCGAGGGATACCTACGTATTTTGGCTGGCTCTCAGGATCTTTTGATTTTTTCGCGGAAAAAACTGGATATTATCTGCCTGTAGGGCATTGCGAACATTTTGCGCCATTTTTCCGGTCATTTGCTTTCCAAGGGATACCTACGTATTTTGGCTGGCTCTCAGGATCTTTTGATTTTTTCGCGGAAAAAACTGGATATTATCTGCCTGTAGGGCATTGCGAACATTTTGCGCCATTTTTCCGGTCATTTGCTTTCCAAGGGATACCTACGTATTTTGGCTGGCTCTCAGGATCTTTTGATTTTTTCGCGGAAAAAACTGGATATTATCTGCCTGTAGGGCATTGCGAACATTTTGCGTCATTTTTCCGGTCATTTGCTTTCCAAGGGATACCTACGTATTTTGGCTGGCTCTCAGGATCTTTTGATTTTTTCGCGGAAAAAACTGGATATTATCTGCCTGTAGGGCATTGCAAACATTTTGCGCCATTTTTCCGGTCATTTGCTTTCCGAGGGATACCTACGTATTTTGACTGGCTCTCAGGATCTTTTGATTTTTTCGCGGAAAAAACTGGATATTATCTGCCTGTAGGGCATTGCGAACATTTTGCGCCATTTTTCCGGTCATTTGCTTTCCAAGGGATACCTACGTATTTTGGCTGGCTCTCAGGATCTTTTGATTTTTTCGCGGAAAAAACTGGATATTATCTGCCTGTAGGGCATTGCGAACATTTTGCGCCATTTTTCCGGTCATTTGCTTTCCAAGAGATACCTACGTATTTTGGCTGGCTCTCAGGATCTTTTGTTTTTTTCGCGGAAAAAACTGGATATTATCTGCCTGTAGGGCATTGCGAACATTTTGCGCCATTTTTCCGGTCATTTGCTTTCCGAGTGATACCTACGTATTTTGGCCGGCTCTCAGGATCTTTTGATTTTTTCGCGGAAAAAACTGGATATTATCTGCCTGTAGGGCATTGCGAACATTTTGCGCCATTTTTCCGGTCATTTGCTTTCCAAGGGATACCTACGTATTTTGGCTGGCTCTCAGGATCTTTTGATTTTTTCGCGGAAAAAACTGGATATTATCTGCCTGTAGGGCATTGCGAACATTTTGCGCCATTTTTCCGGTCATTTGCTTTCCGAGGGATACCTACGTATTTTGGCTGGCTCTCAGGATCTTTTGATTTTTTCGCGGAAAAAACTGGATATTATCTGCCTGTAGGGCATTGCGAACATTTTGCGCCATTTTTCCGGTCATTTGCTTTCCGAGGGATACCTACGTATTTTGGCTGGCTCTCAGGATCTTTTGTTTTTTTCGCGGAAAAAACTGGATATTATCTGCCTGTAGGGCATTGCGAACATTTTGCGCCATTTTTCCGGTCATTTGCTTTCCAAGGGATACCTACGTATTTTGGCTGGCTCTCAGGATCTTTTGATTTTTTCGCGGAAAAAACTGGATATTATCTGCCTGTAGGGCATTGCGAACATTTTGCGCCATTTTTCCGGTCATTTGCTTTCCAAGAGATACCTACGTATTTTGGCTAGCTCTCAGGATCTTTTGTTTTTTTCGCGGAAAAAACTGGATATTATCTGCCTGTAGGGCATTGCGAACATTTTGCGCCATTTTCCCGGTCATTTGCTTTCCGAGGGATACCTACGTATTTTGGCCGGCTCTCAGGATCTTTTGATTTTTTCGCGGAAAAAACTGGATACTATCTGCCTGTAGGGCATTGCGAACATTTTGCGCCATTTTTCCGGTCATTTGCTTTCCAAGGGATACCTACGTATTTTGGCTGGCTCTCAGGATCTTTTTATTTTTTCGCGGAAAAAACTGGATATTATCTGCCTGTAGGGCATTGCGAACATTTTGCGCCATTTTTCCGGTCATTTGCTTTCCGAGGGATACCTACGTATTTTGGCTGGCTCTCAGGATCTTTTGATTTTTTCGCGGAAAAAACTGGATATTATCTGCCTGTAGGGCATTGCGAACATTTTGCGCCATTTTTCCGGTCATTTGCTTTCCAAGAGATACCTACGTATTTTGGCTGGCTCTCAGGATCTTTTGTTTTTTTCGCGGAAACAACTGGATATTATCTGCCTGTAGGGCATTGCGAACATTTTGCGCCATTTTTCCGGTCATTTGCTTTCCGAGGGATACCTACGTATTTTGGCCGGCTCTCAGGATCTTTTGATTTTTTCGCGGAAAAAACTGGATATTATCTGCCTGTAGGGCATTGCGAACATTTTGCGCCATTTTTCCGGTCATTTGCTTTCCGAGGGATACCTACGTATTTTGACTGGCTCTCAGGATCTTTTGATTTTTTCGCGGAAAAAACTGGATATTATCTGCCTGTAGGGCATTGCGAACATTTTGCGCCATTTTTCCGGTCATTTGCTTTCCAAGGGATACCTACGTATTTTGGCTGGCTCTCAGGATCTTTTGATTTTTTCGCGGAAAAAACTGGATATTATCTGCCTGTAGGGCATTGCGAACATTTTGCGCCATTTTTCCGGTCATTTGCTTTCCAAGAGATACCTACGTATTTTGGCTGGCTCTCAGGATCTTTTGTTTTTTTCGTGAAAAAAACTGGATATTATCTGCCTGTAGGGCATTGCGAACATTTTGCGCCATTTTTCCGGTCATTTGCTTTCCGAGGGATACCTACGTATTTTGGCCGGCTCTCAGGATCTTTTGATTTTTTCGCGGAAAAAACTGGATATTATCTGCCTGTAGGGCATTGCGAACATTTTGCGCCATTTTTCCGGTCATTTGCTTTCCAAGGGATACCTACGTATTTTGGCTGGCTCTCAGGATCTTTTGATTTTTTCGCGGAAAAAACTGGATATTATCTGCCTGTAGGGCATTGCGAACATTTTGCGCCATTTTTCCGGTCATTTGCTTTCCGAGGGATACCTACGTATTTTGGCTGGCTCTCAGGATCTTTTGTTTTTTTTTCGCGGAAAAAACTGGATATTATCTGCCTGTAGGGCATTGCGAACATTTTGCGCCATTTTTCCGGTCATTTGCTTTCCGAGGGATACCTACGTATTTTGGCTGGCTCTCAGGATCTTTTGATTTTTTCGCGGAAAAAACTGGATATTATCTGCCTGTAGGGCATTGCGAACATTTTGCGCCATTTTTCCGGTCATTTGCTTTCCGAGGGATACCTACGTATTTTGGCTGGCTCTCAGGATCTTTTGTTTTTTTCGCGGAAAAAACTGGATATTATCTGCCTGTAGGGCATTGCGAACATTTTGCGCCATTTTTCCGGTCATTTGCTTTCCAAGGGATACCTACGTATTTTGGCTGGCTCTCAGGATCTTTTGATTTTTTCGCGGAAAAAACTGGATATTATCTGCCTGTAGGGCATTGCGAACATTTTGCGCCATTTTTCCGGTCATTTGCTTTCCGAGGGATACCTACGTATTTTGGCTGGCTCTCAGGATCTTTTGATTTTTTCGCGGAAAAAACTGGATATTATCTGCCTGTAGGGCATTGCGAACATTTTGCGCCATTTTTCCGGTCATTTGCTTTCCGAGGGATACCTACGTATTTTGGCCGGCTCTCAGGATCTTTTGATTTTTTCGCGGAAAAAACTGGATATTATCTGCCTGTAGGGCATTGCGAACATTTTGCGCCATTTTTCCGGTCATTTGCTTTCCAAGGGATACCTACGTATTTTGGCTGGCTCTCAGGATCTTTTGATTTTTTCGCGGAAAAAACTGGATATTATCTGCCTGTAGGGCATTGCGAACATTTTGCGCCATTTTTCCGGTCATTTGCTTTCCGAGGGATACCTACGTATTTTGGCTGGCTCTCAGGATCTTTTGATTTTTTCGCGGAAAAAACTGGATATTATCTGCCTGTAGGGCATTGCGAACATTTTGTGCCATTTTTCCGGTCATTTGCTTTCCAAGAGATACCTACGTATTTTGGCTGGCTCTCAGGATCTTTTGTTTTTTTCGCGGAAAAAACTGGATATTATCTGCCTGTAGGGCATTGCGAACATTTTGCGCCATTTTTCCGGTCATTTGCTTTCCGAGGGATACCTACGTATTTTGGCCGGCTCTCAGGATCTTTTGATTTTTTCGCGGAAAAAACTGGATATTATCTGCCTGTAGGGCATTGCAAACATTTTGCGCCATTTTTCCGGTCATTTGCTTTCCAAGGGATACCTACGTATTTTGGCTGGCTCTCAGGATCTTTTGATTTTTTCGCGGAAAAAACTGGATATTATCTGCCTGTAGGGCATTGCGAACATTTTGCGCCATTTTTCCGGTCATTTGCTTTCCGAGGGATACCTACGTATTTTGGCCGGCTCTCAGGATCTTTTGATTTTTTCGCGGAAAAAACTGGATATTATCTGCCTGTAGGGCATTGCGAACATTTTGCGCCATTTTTCCGGTCATTTGCTTTCCAAGGGATACCTACGTATTTTGGCTGGCTCTCAGGATCTTTTGATTTTTTCGCGGAAAAAACTGGATATTATCTGCCTGTAGGGCATTGCGAACATTTTGCGCCATTTTTCCGGTCATTTGCTTTCCGAGGGATACCTACGTATTTTGACTGGCTCTCAGGATCTTTTGTTTTTTTCGCAGAAAAAACTGGATATTATCTGCCTGTAGGGCATTGCGAACATTTTGCGCCATTTTTCCGGTCATTTGCTTTCCAAGGGATACCTACGTATTTTGGCTGGCTCTCAGGATCTTTTGATTTTTTCGCGGAAAAAACTGGATATTATCTGCCTGTAGGGCATTGCGAACATTTTGCGCCATTTTTCCGGTCATTTGCTTTCCAAGGGATACCTACGTATTTTGCCTGGTTCTCAGGATCTTTTGATTTTTTCGCGGAAAAAACTTGATATTATCTGCCTGTAGGGCATTGCGAACATTTTGCGCCATTTTTCCGGTCATTTGCTTTCCGAGGGATACCTACGTATTTTGGCCGGCTCTCAGGATCTTTTGATTTTTTCGCGGAAAAAACTGGATATTATCTGCCTGTAGGGCATTGCGAACATTTTGCGCCATTTTTCCGGTCATTTGCTTTCCGAGGGATACCTACGTATTTTGACTGGCTCTCAGGATCTTTTGATTTTTTCGCGGAAAAAACTGGATATTATCTGCCTGTAGGGCATTGCGAACATTTTGCGCCATTTTTCCGGTCATTTGCTTTCCAAGGGATACCTACGTATTTTGGCTGGCTCTCAGGATCTTTTGATTTTTTCGCGGAAAAAACTGGATATTATCTGCCTGTAGGGCATTGCGAACATTTTGCGCCATTTTTCCGGTCATTTGCTTTCCAAGAGATACCTACGTATTTTGGCTGGCTCTCAGGATCTTTTGTTTTTTTCGTGAAAAAAACTGGATATTATCTGCCTGTAGGGCATTGCGAACATTTTGCGCCATTTTTCCGGTCATTTGCTTTCCGAGGGATACCTACGTATTTTGGCCGGCTCTCAGGATCTTTTGATTTTTTCGCGGAAAAAACTGGATATTATCTGCCTGTAGGGCATTGCGAACATTTTGCGCCATTTTTCCGGTCATTTGCTTTCCAAGGGATACCTACGTATTTTGGCTGGCTCTCAGGATCTTTTGATTTTTTCGCGGAAAAAACTGGATATTATCTGCCTGTAGGGCATTGCGAACATTTTGCGCCATTTTTCCGGTCATTTGCTTTCCGAGGGATACCTACGTATTTTGGCTGGCTCTCAGGATCTTTTGTTTTTTTTTCGCGGAAAAAACTGGATATTATCTGCCTGTAGGGCATTGCGAACATTTTGCGCCATTTTTCCGGTCATTTGCTTTCCGAGGGATACCTACGTATTTTGGCTGGCTCTCAGGATCTTTTGATTTTTTCGCGGAAAAAACTGGATATTATCTGCCTGTAGGGCATTGCGAACATTTTGCGCCATTTTTCCGGTCATTTGCTTTCCGAGGGATACCTACGTATTTTGGCTGGCTCTCAGGATCTTTTGTTTTTTTCGCGGAAAAAACTGGATATTATCTGCCTGTAGGGCATTGCGAACATTTTGCGCCATTTTTCCGGTCATTTGCTTTCCAAGGGATACCTACGTATTTTGGCTGGCTCTCAGGATCTTTTGATTTTTTCGCGGAAAAAACTGGATATTATCTGCCTGTAGGGCATTGCGAACATTTTGCGCCATTTTTCCGGTCATTTGCTTTCCGAGGGATACCTACGTATTTTGGCTGGCTCTCAGGATCTTTTGTTTTTTTTTCGCGGAAAAAACTGGATATTATCTGCCTGTAGGGCATTGCGAACATTTTGCGCCATTTTTCCGGTCATTTGCTTTCCGAGGGATACCTACGTATTTTGGCTGGCTCTCAGGATCTTTTGATTTTTTCGCGGAAAAAACTGGATATTATCTGCCTGTAGGGCATTGCGAACATTTTGCGCCATTTTTCCGGTCATTTGCTTTCCGAGGGATACCTACGTATTTTGGCTGGCTCTCAGGATCTTTTGATTTTTTCGCGGAAAAAACTGGATATTATCTGCCTGTAGACATTGCGAACATTTTGCGCCATTTTTCCGGTCATTTGCTTTCCAAGGGATACCTACGTATTTTGGCTGGCTCTCAGGATTTTTGATTTTTTCGCGGAAAAACTGGATATCATCTGCCTGTAGGGCATTGCGAACATTTTGCGCCATTTTTCCGGTCATTTGCTTTCCGAGGGATACCTACGTATTTTGGCTGGCTCTCAGGATCTTTTGATTTTTTCGCGGAAAAAACTGGATATTATCTGCCTGTAGGGCATTGCGAACATTTTGCGCCATTTTTCCGGTCATTTGCTTTCCAAGAGATACCTACGTATTTTGGCTGGCTCTCAGGATCTTTTGATTTTTTCGCGGAAAAAACTGGATATTATCTGCCTGTAGGGCATTGCGAACATTTTGCGCCATTTTTCCGGTCATTTGCTTTCCGAGGGATACCTACGTATTTTGGCCGGCTCTCAGGATCTTTTGATTTTTTCGCGGAAAAAACTGGATATTATCTGCCTGTAGGGCATTGCGAACATTTTGCGCCATTTTTCCGGTCATTTGCTTTCCAAGGGATACCTACGTATTTTGGCTGGCTCTCAGGATCTTTTGATTTTTTCGCGGAAAAAACTGGATATTATCTGCCTGTAGGGCATTGCGAACATTTTGCGCCATTTTTCCGGTCATTTGCTTTCCGAGGGATACCTACGTATTTTGGCCGGCTCTCAGGATCTTTTGATTTTTTCGCGGAAAAAACTGGATATTATCTGCCTGTAGGGCATTGCGAACATTTTGCGCCATTTTTCCGGTCATTTGCTTTCCAAGGGATACCTACGTATTTTGGCAGGCTCTCAGGATCTTTTGATTTTTTCGCGGAAAAAACTGGATATTATCTGCCTGTAGGGCATTGCGAACATTTTGCGCCATTTTTCCGGTCATTTGCTTTCCGAGGGATACCTACGTATTTTGACTGGCTCTCAGGATCTTTTGATTTTTTCGCGGAAAAAACTGGATATTATCTGCCTGTAGGGCATTGCGAACATTTTGCGCCATTTTTCCGGTCATTTGCTTTCCAAGGGATACCTACGTATTTTGGCTGGCTCTCAGGATCTTTTGATTTTTTCGCGGAAAAAACTGGATATTATCTGCCTGTAGGGCATTGCGAACATTTTGCGCCATTTTTCCGGTCATTTGCTTTCCGAGGGATACCTACGTATTTTGACTGGCTCTCAGGATCTTTTGATTTTTTCGCGGAAAAAACTGGATATTATCTGCCTGTAGGGCATTGCGAACATTTTGCGCCATTTTTCCGGTCATTTGCATTCCAAGGGATACCTACGTATTTTGGCTGGCTCTCAGGATCATTTGATTTTTTCGCGGAAAAAACTGGATATTATCTGCCTGTAGGGCATTGCGAACATTTTGCGCCATTTTTCCGGTCATTTGCTTTCCAAGGGATACCTACGTATTTTGGCTGGTTCTCAGGATCTTTTGATTTTTTCGCGGAAAAAACTTGATATTATCTGCCTGTAGGGCATTGCGAACATTTTGCGCCATTTTTCCGGTCATTTGCTTTCCGAGGGATACCTACGTATTTTGGCTGGCTCTCAGGATCTTTTGATTTTTTCGCGGAAAAAACTGGATATTATCTGCCTGTAGGGCATTGCGAACATTTTGCGACATTTTTCCGGTCATTTGCTTTCCAATGGATACCTACGTATTTTGGCTGGCTCTCAGGATCTTTTGATTTTTTCGCGGAAAAAACTGGATATTATCTGCCTGTAGGGCATTGCGAACATTTTGCGCCATTTTTCCGGTCATTTGCTTTCCGAGGGATACCTACGTATTTTGGCTGGCTCTCAGGATCTTTTGATTTTTTCGCGGAAAAAAACTGGATATTATCTGCCTGTAGGGCATTGCGAACATTTTGCGCCATTTTTCCGGTCATTTGCTTTCCAAGGGATACCTACGTATTTTGGCTGGCTCTCAGGATCTTTTGATTTTTTCGCGGAAAAAAATGGATATTATCTGCCTGTAGGGCATTGCGAACATTTTGCGCCATTTTTCCGGTCATTTGCTTTCCGAGGGATACCTACGTATTTTGGCTGGCTCTCAGGATCTTTTGATTTTTTCGCGGAAAAAACTGGATATTATCTGCCTGTAGACATTGCGAACATTTTGCGCCATTTTTCCGGTCATTTGCTTTCCGAGGGATACCTACGTATTTTGGCTGGCTCTCAGGATCTTTTGATTTTTTCGCGGAAAAAACTGGATATTATCTGCCTGTAGGGCATTGCGAACATTTTGCGCCATTTTTACGGTCATTTGCTTTCCAAGGGATACCTACGTATTTTGGCTGGCTCTCAGGATCTTTTGATTTTTTCGCGGAAAAAATTGGATACTATCTGCCTGTAGGGCATTGCGAACATTTTGCGCCATTTTTCCGGCCATTTGCTTTCCGAGGGATACCTACGTATTTTGGCTGGCTCTCAGGATCTTTTGATTTTTTCGCGGAAAAAACTGGATATTATCTGCCTGTAGGGCATTGCGAACATTTTGCGCCATTTTTCCGGTCATTTGCTTTCCAAGGGATACCTACGTATTTTGGCTGGCTCTCAGGATCTTTTGATTTTTTCGCGAAAAAAACTGGATATTATCTGCCTGTAGGGCATTGCGAACATTTTGCGCCATTTTTCCGGTCATTTGCTTTCCAAGGGATACCTACGTATTTTGGCTGGCTCTCAGGATCTTTTAATTTTTTCGCGGAAAAAACTGGATATTATCTGCCTGTAGGGCATTGCGAACATTTTGCGCCATTTTTCCGGTCATTTGCTTTCCGAGGGATACCTACGTATTTTGGCTGGCTCTCAGGATCTTTTGATTTTTTCGCGGAAAAAACTGGATATTATCTGCCTGTAGGGCATTGCGAACATTTTGCGCCATTTTTCCGGTCATTTGCTTTCCAAGGGATACCTACGTATTTTGGCTGGCTCTCAGGATCTTTTGATTTTTTCGCGGAAAAAACTGGATATTATCTGCCTGTAGGGCATTGCGAACATTTTGCGCCATTTTTCCGGTCATTTGCTTTCCGAGGGATACCTACGTATTTTGGCTGGCTCTCAGGATCTTTTGATTTTTTCGCGGAAAAAACTGGATATTATCTGCCTGTAGGGCATTGCGAACATTTTGCGCCATTTTTCCGGTCATTTGCTTTCCGAGGGATACCTACGTATTTTGGCTGGCTCTCAGGATCTTTTGATTTTTTCGCGGAAAAAACTGGATATTATCTGCCTGTAGGGCATTGCGAACATTTTGCGCCATTTTTCCGGTCATTTGCTTTCCAAGAGATACCTACGTATTTTGGCTGGCTCTCAGGATCTTTTGTTTTTTTCGCGGAAAAAACTGGATATTATCTGCCTGTAGGGCATTGCGAACATTTTGCGCCATTTTTCCGGTCATTTGCTTTCCGAGGGATACCTACGTATTTTGGCTGGCTCTCAGGATCTTTTGATTTTTTCGCGGAAAAAACTGGATATTATCTGCCTGTAGGGCATTGCGAACATTTTGCGCCATTTTTCCGGTCATTTGCTTTCCAAGGGATACCTACGTATTTTGGCTGGCTCTCAGGATCTTTTGATTTTTTCGCGGAAAAAACTGGATATTATCTGCCTGTAGGGCATTGCGAACATTTTGCGCCATTTTTCCGGTCATTTGCTTTCCGAGGGATACTTACGTATTTTGGCTGGCTCTCAGGATCTTTTGATTTTTTCGCGGAAAAAACTGGATATTATCTGCCTGTAGGGCATTGCGAACATTTTGCGCCATTTTTCCGGTCATTTGCTTTCCGAGGGATACCTACGTATTTTGGCCGGCTCTCAGGATCTTTTGTTTTTTTCGCGGAAAAAACTGGATATTATCTGCCTGTAGGGCATTGCGAACATTTTGCGCCATTTTTCCGGTCATTTGCTTTCCGAGGGATACCTACGTATTTTGGCCGGCTCTCAGGATCTTTTGATTTTTTCGCGGAAAAAACTGGATATTATCTGCCTGTAGGGCATTGCAAACATTTTGCGCCATTTTTCCGGTCATTTGCTTTCCAAGGGATACCTACGTATTTTGGCTGGCTCTCAGGATCTTTTGATTTTTTCGCGGAAAAAACTGGATATTATCTGCCTGTAGGGCATTGCGAACATTTTGCGCCATTTTTCCGGTCATTTGCTTTCCAAGAGATACCTACGTATTTTGGCTGGCTCTCAGGATCTTTTGTTTTTTTCGCGGAAAAAACTGGATATTATCTGCCTGTAGGGCATTGCGAACATTTTGCGCCATTTTTCCGGTCATTTGCTTTCCGAGGGATACCTACGTATTTTGGCTGGCTCTCAGGATCTTTTGATTTTTTCGCGGAAAAAACTGGATATTATCTGCCTGTAGGGCATTGCGAACATTTTGCGCCATTTTTCCGGTCATTTGCTTTCCGAGGGATACCTACGTATTTTGACTGGCTCTCAGGATCTTTTGATTTTTTCGCAGAAAAAACTGGATATTATCTGCCTGTAGGGCATTGCGAACATTTTGCGCCATTTTTCCGGTCATTTGCTTTCCAAGGGATACCTACGTATTTTGGCTGGCTCTCAGGATCTTTTGATTTTTTCGCGGAAAAAACTGGATATTATCTGCCTGTAGGGCATTGCGAACATTTTGCGCCATTTTTCCGGTCATTTGCTTTCCAAGGGATACCTACGTATTTTGGCTGGCTCTCAGGATCTTTTGATTTTTTCGCGGAAAAAACTGGATATTATCTGCCTGTAGGGCATTGCGAACATTTTGCGCCATTTTTCCGGTCATTTGCTTTCCGAGGGATACCTACGTATTTTGGCTGGCTCTCAGGATCTTTTGATTTTTTCGCGGAAAAAAACTGGATATTATCTGCCTGTAGGGCATTGCGAACATTTTGCGCCATTTTTCCGGTCATTTGCTTTCCAAGGGATACCTACGTATTTTGGCTGGCTCTCAGGATCTTTTGATTTTTTCGCGGAAAAAACTGGATATTATCTGCCTGTAGGGCATTGCGAACATTTTGCGCCATTTTTCCGGTCATTTGCTTTCCAAGGGATACCTACGTATTTTGGCTGGCTCTCAGGATCTTTTGATTTTTTCGCGGAAAAAACTGGATATTATCTGCCTGTAGGGCATTGCGAACATTTTGCGCCATTTTTCCGGTCATTTGCTTTCCGAGGGATACCTACGTATTTTGGCTGGCTCTCAGGATCTTTTGATTTTTTCGCGGAAAAAACTGGATATTATCTGCCTGTAGGGCATTGCGAACATTTTGCGTCATTTTTCCGGTCATTTGCTTTCCAAGGGATACCTACGTATTTTGGCTGGCTCTCAGGATCTTTTGATTTTTTCGCGGAAAAAACTGGATATTATCTGCCTGTAGGGCATTGCGAACATTTTGCGCCATTTTTCCGGTCATTTGCTTTCCGAGGGATACCTACGTATTTTGGCTGGCTCTTAGGATCTTTTGATTTTTTCGCGGAAAAAACTGGATATTATCTGCCTGTAGACATTGCGAACATTTTGCGCATTTTTCCGGTCATTTGCTTTCCAAGGGATACCTACGTATTTTGGCTGGCTCTCAGGATTTTTGATTTTTTCGCGGAAAAACTGGATATCATCTGCCTGTAGGGCATTGCGAACATTTTGCGCCATTTTTCCGGTCATTTGCTTTCCGAGGGATACCTACGTATTTTGGCTGGCTCTCAGGATCTTTTGATTTTTTCGCGGAAAAAACTGGATATTATCTGCCTGTAGGGCATTGCGAACATTTTGCGCCATTTTTCCGGTCATTTGCTTTCCAAGAGATACCTACGTATTTTGGCTGGCTCTCAGGATTTTTTGATTTTTTCGCGGAAAAAACTGGATATTATCTGCCTGTAGGGCATTGCGAACATTTTGCGCCATTTTTCCGGTCATTTGCTTTCCGAGGGATACCTACGTATTTTGGCCGGCTCTCAGGATCTTTTAATTTTTTCGCGGAAAAAACTGGATATTATCTGCCTGTAGGGCATTGCGAACATTTTGCGCCATTTTTCCGGTCATTTGCTTTCCAAGGGATACCTACGTATTTTGGCTGGCTCTCAGGATCTTTTGATTTTTTCGCGGAAAAAACTGGATATTATCTGCCTGTAGGGCATTGCGAACATTTTGCGCCACTTTTCCGGTCATTTGCTTTCCGAGGGATACCTACGTATTTTGACTGGCTCTCAGGATCTTTTGATTTTTTCGCGGAAAAAACTGGATATTATCTGCCTGTAGGGCATTGCGAACATTTTGCGCCATTTTTCCGGTCATTTGCTTTCCGAGGGATACCTACGTATTTTGACTGGCTCTCAGGATCTTTTGATTTTTTCGCGGAAAAAACTGGATATTATCTGCCTGTAGGGCATTGCGAACATTTTGCGCCATTTTTCCGGTCATTTGCTTTCCAAGGGATACCTACGTATTTTGGCTGGCTCTCAGGATCTTTTGATTTTTTCGCGGAAAAAACTGGATATTATCTGCCTGTAGGGCATTGCGAACATTTTGCGCCATTTTTCCGGTCATTTGCTTTCCAAGAGATACCTACGTATTTTGGCTGGCTCTCAGGATCTTTTGTTTTTGTCGCAGAAAAAACTGGATATTATCTGCCTGTAGGGCATTGCGAACATTTTGCGCCATTTTTCCGGTCATTTGCTTTCCGAGGGATACCTACGTATTTTGACTGGCTCTCAGGATCTTTTGATTTTTTCGCGGAAAAAACTGGATATTATGTGCCTGTAGGGCATTGCGAACATTTTGCGCCATTTTTCCGGTCATTTCCTTTCCAAGGGATACCTACGTATTTTGGCTGGCTCTCAGGATCTTTTGATTTTTTCGCGGAAAAAACTGGATATTATCTGCCTGTAGGGCATTGCGAACATTTTGCGCCATTTTTCCGGTCATTTGCTTTCCAAGAGATACCTACGTATTTTGGCTGGCTCTCAGGATCTTTTGTTTTTGTCGCAGAAAAAACTGGATATTATCTGCCTGTAGGGCATTGCGAACATTTTGCGCCATTTTTCCGGTCATTTGCTTTCCGAGGGATACCTACGTATTTTGGCCGGCTCTCAGGATCTTTTGATTTTTTCGCGGAAAAAACTGGATATTATCTGCCTGTAGGGCATTGCGAACATTTTGCGCCATTTTTCCGGTCATTTGCTTTCCAAGGGATACCTACGTATTTTGGCTGGCTCTCAGGATCTTTTGATTTTTTCGCGGAAAAAACTGGATATTATCTGCCTGTAGGGCATTGCGAACATTTTGCGCCATTTTTCCGGTCATTTGCTTTCCGAGGGATACCTACGTATTTTGACTGGCTCTCAGGATCTTTTGATTTTTTCGCGGAAAAAACTGGATATTATGTGCCTGTAGGGCATTGCGAACATTTTGCGCCATTTTTCCGGTCATTTGCTTTCCAAGGGATACCTACGTATTTTGGCTGGCTCTCAGGATCTTTTGATTTTTTCGCGGAAAAAACTGGATATTATCTGCCTGTAGGGCATTGCGAACATTTTGCGCCATTTTTCCGGTCATTTGCTTTCCGAGGGATACCTACGTATTTTGACTGGCTCTCAGGATCTTTTGATTTTTTCGCGGAAAAAACTGGATATTATCTGCCTGTAGGGCATTGCGAACATTTTGCGCCATTTTTCCGGTCATTTGCTTTCCAAGGGATACCTACGTATTTTGGCTGGCTCTCAGGATCTTTTGATTTTTTCGCGGAAAAAACTGGATATTATCTGCCTGTAGGGCATTGCGAACATTTTGCGCCATTTTTCCGGTCATTTGCATTCCAAGGGATACCTACGTATTTTGGCTGGCTCTCAGGATCTTTTGATTTTTTCGCGGAAAAAACTGGATATTATCTGCCTGTAGGGCATTGCGAACATTTTGCGCCATTTTTCCGGTCATTTGCTTTCCGAGGGATACCTACGTATTTTGGCTGGCTCTCAGGATCTTTTGTTTTTTTCGCGGAAAAAACTGGATATTATCTGCCTGTAGGGCATTGCGAACATTTTGCGCCATTTTTCTGGTCATTTGCTTTCCGAGGGATACCTACGTATTTTGGCTGGCTCTCAGGATCTTTTGATTTTTTCGCGGAAAAAACTGGATATTATCTGCCTGTAGGGCATTGCGAACATTTTGCGCCATTTTTCCGGTCATTTGCTTTCCGAGGGATACCTACGTATTTTGGCTGGCTCTCAGGATCTTTTGATTTTTTCGCGGAAAAAACTGGATATTATCTGCCTGTAGGGCATTGCGAACATTTTGCGCCATTTTTCCGGTCATTTGCTTTCCGAGGGATACCTACGTATTTTGGCTGGCTCTCAGGATCTTTTGATTTTTTTCGCGGAAAAAACTGGATATTATCTGCCTGTAGGGCATTGCGAACATTTTGCGCCATTTTTCCGGTCATTTGCTTTCCAAGGGATACCTACGTATTTTGGCTGGCTCTCAGGATCTTTTGATTTTTTCGCGGAAAAAACTGGATATTATCTGCCTGTAGGGCATTGCGAACATTTTGCGCCATTTTTCCGGTCATTTGCTTTCCGAGGGATACCTACGTATTTTGGCTGGCTCTCAGGATCTTTTGATTTTTTCGCGGAAAAAACTGGATATTATCTGCCTGTAGGGCATTGCGAACATTTTGCGCCATTTTTCCGGTCATTTGCTTTCCGAGGGATACCTACGTATTTTGGCTGGCTCTCAGGATCTTTTGATTTTTTCGCGGAAAAAACTGGATATTATCTGCCTGTAGGGCATTGCGAACATTTTGCGCCATTTTTCCGGTCATTTGCTTTCCGAGGGATACCTACGTATTTTGGCTGGCTCTCAGGATCTTTTGATTTTTTCGCGGAAAAAACTGGATATTATCTGCCTGTAGGGCATTGCGAACATTTTGCGCCATTTTTCCGGTCATTTGCTTTCCGAGGGATACCTACGTATTTTGGCTGGCTCTCAGGATCTTTTGATTTTTTCGCGGAAAAAACTGGATATTATCTGCCTGTAGGGCATTGCGAACATTTTGCTCCATTTTTCCGGTCATTTGCTTTCCAAGGGATACCTACGTATTTTGGCTGGCTCTCAGGATCTTTTGATTTTTTCGCGGAAAAAACTGGATATTATCTGCCTGTAGGGCATTGCGAACATTTTGCGCCATTTTTCCGGTCATTTGCTTTCCGAGGGATACCTACGTATTTTGGCTGGCTCTCAGGATCTTTTGATTTTTTCGCAGAAAAAACTGGATATTATCTGCCTGTAGGGCATTGCGAACATTTTGCGCCATTTTTCCGGTCATTTGCTTTCCAAGGGATACCTACGTATTTTGGCTGGCTCTCAGGATCTTTTGATTTTTTTCGCGGAAAAAACTGGATATTATCTGCCTGTAGGGCATTGCGAACATTTTGCGCCATTTTTCCGGTCATTTGCTTTCCGAGGGATACCTACGTATTTTGGCTGGCTCTCAGGATCTTTTGATTTTTTCGCGGAAAAAACTGGATATTATCTGCCTGTAGGGCATTGCGAACATTTTGCGCCATTTTTCCGGTCATTTGCTTTCCAAGGGATACCTACGTATTTTGGCTGGCTCTCAGGATCTTTTGATTTTTTCGCGGAAAAAACTGGATATTATCTACCTGTAGGGCATTGCGAACATTTTGCGCCATTTTTCCGGTCATTTGCTTTCCAAGGGATACCTACGTATTTTGGCTGGTTCTCAGGATCTTTTGATTTTTTCGCGGAAAAAAACTTGATATTTTCTGCCTGTAGGGCATTGCGAACATTTTGCGCCATTTTTCCGGTCATTTGCTTTCCGAGGGATACCTACGTATTTTGGCTGGCTCTCAGGATCTTTTGATTTTTTCGCGGAAAAAACTGGATATTATCTGCCTGTAGGGCATTGCGAACATTTTGCGCCATTTTTCCGGTCATTTGCTTTCCAAGGGATACCTACGTATTTTGGCTGGCTCTCAGGATCTTTTGATTTTTTCGCGGAAAAAACTGGATATTATCTGCCTGTAGGGCATTGCGAACATTTTGCGCCATTTTTCCGGTCATTTGCTTTCCGAGGGATACCTACGTATTTTGGCTGTCTCTCAGGATCTTTTGATTTTTTCGCGGAAAAAAACTGGATATTATCTGCCTGTAGGGCATTGCGAACATTTTGCGCCATTTTTCCGGTCATTTGCTTTCCAAGGGATACCTACGTATTTTGGCTGGCTCTCAGGATCTTTTGATTTTTTCGCGGAAAAAACTGGATATTATCTGCCTGTAGGGCATTGCGAACATTTTGCGCCATTTTTCCGGTCATTTGCTTTCCGAGGGATACCTACGTATTTTGGCTGGCTCTCAGGATCTTTTGATTTTTTCGCGGAAAAAACTGGATATTATCTGCCTGTAGACATTGCGAACATTTTGCGCCATTTTTCCGGTCATTTGCTTTCCGAGGGATACCTACGTATTTTGGCTGGCTCTCAGGATCTTTTGATTTTTTCGCGGAAAAAACTGGATATTATCTGCCTGTAGGGCATTGCGAACATTTTGCGCCATTTTTCCGGTCATTTGCTTTCCAAGGGATACCTACGTATTTTGGCTGGCTCTCAGGATCTTTTGATTTTTTCGCGGAAAAAATTGGATATTATCTGCCTGTAGGGCATTGCGAACATTTTGCGCCATTTTTCCGGCCATTTGCTTTCCGAGGGATACCTACGTATTTTGGCTGGCTCTCAGGATCTTTTGATTTTTTCGCGGAAAAAACTGGATATTATCTGCCTGTAGGGCATTGCGAACATTTTGCGCCATTTTTCCGGTCATTTGCTTTCCGAGGGATACCTACGTATTTTGGCTGGCTCTCAGGATCTTTTGATTTTTTCGCGGAAAAAACTGGATATTATCTGCCTGTAGGGCATTGCGAACATTTTGCGCCATTTTTCCGGTCATTTTCTTTCCAAGGGATACCTACGTATTTTGGCTGGCTCTCAGGATCTTTTGATTTTTTCGCGGAAAAAACTGGATATTATCTGCCTGTAGGGCATTGCGAACATTTTGCGCCATTTTTCCGGTCATTTGCTTTCCGAGGGATACCTACGTATTTTGGCTGGCTCTCAGGATCTTTTGATTTTTTCGCGGAAAAAACTGGATATTATCTGCCTGTAGGGCATTGCGAACATTTTGCGCCATTTTTCCGGTCATTTGCTTTCCGAGGGATACCTACGTATTTTGGCTGGCTCTCAGGATCTTTTGATTTTTTCGCGGAAAAAACTGGATATTATCTGCCTGTAGGGCATTGCGAACATTTTGCGCCATTTTTCCGGTCATTTGCTTTCCAAGGGATACCTACGTATTTTGGCTGGCTCTCAGGATCTTTTGATTTTTTCGCGGAAAAAACTGGATATTATCTGCCTGTAGGGCATTGCGAACATTTTGCGCCATTTTTCCGGTCATTTGCTTTCCGAGGGATACCTACGTATTTTGGCTGGCTCTCAGGATCTTTTGATTTTTTCGCGGAAAAAACTGGATATTATCTGCCTGTAGGGCATTGCGAACATTTTGCGCCATTTTTCCGGTCATTTGCTTTCCGAGGGATACCTACGTATTTTGGCTGGCTCTCAGGATCTTTTGATTTTTTCGCGGAAAAAACTGGATATTATCTGCCTGTAGGGCATTGCGAACATTTTGCGCCATTTTTCCGGTCATTTGCTTTCCGAGGGATACCTACGTATTTTGGCTGGCTCTCAGGATCTTTTGATTTTTTCGCGGAAAAAACTGGATTTCCTCGCCCGCTAGGGTGCTCCGCACGTTTTGCGCCCTTTTTCGGGTCATTTGCTCGCAGTTGGATTGTGACATGTTTTGGCTGCCGTTCGCGGGCTTTTGATTTTGTCGCGGAAAAAACTGGATTTCCTCGCCCGCTAGGGTGCTCCGCAACTTTTGCGCCCTTTTTCGGGTCATTTGCTCGCAGTTGGATTGTGACATGTTTTGGCTGCCGTTCGCGGGCTTTTGATTTTTTCGCGGAAAAAACTGGATTTCCTCGCCCGCTAGGGTGCTCCGCAACTTTTGCGCCCTTTTTCGGGTCATTTGCTCGCAGTTGGATTGTGACATGTTTTCGCTGCCGTTCGCGGGCTTTTGATTTTGTCGCGGAAAAAACTGGATTTCCTCGCCCGCTAGGGTGCTCCGCAACTTTTGCGCCCTTTTTCGGGTCATTTGCTCGCAGTTGGATTGTGACATGTTTTGGCTGCCGTTCGCGGGCTTTTGATTTTGTCGCGGAAAAAACTGGATTTCCTCGCCCGCTAGGGTGCTCCGCACGTTTTGCGCCCCTTTTCGGGTCATTTGCTCGCAGTTGGATTGTGACATGTTTTGGCTGCCGTTCGCGGGCTTTTGATTTTTTCGCGGAAAAAACTGGATTTCCTCGCCCGCTAGGGTGCTCCGCACGTTTTGCGCCCTTTTTCGGGTCATTTGCTCGCAGTTGGATTGTGACATGTTTTGGCTGCCGTTCGCGGGCTTTTGATTTTGTCGCGGAAAAAACTGGATTTCCTCGCCCGCTAGGGTGCTCCGCAACTTTTGCGCCCTTTTTCGGGTCATTTGCTCGCAGTTGGATTGTGACATGTTTTGGCTGCCGTTCGCGGGCTTTTGATTTTGTCGCGGAAAAAACTGGATTTCCTCGCCCGCTAGGGTGCTCCACAACGTTTGCGCCCTTTTTCGGGTCATTTGCTCGCAGTTGGATTGTGACATGTGTTGGCTGCCGTTCGCGGGCTTTTGATTTTTTCGCGGAAAAAACTGGATTTCCTCGCCCGCTAGGGTGCTCCGCAACTTTTGCGCCCTTTTTCGGGTCATTTGCTCGCAGTTGGATTGTGACATGTTTTCGCTGCCGTTCGCGGGCTTTTGATTTTGTCGCGGAAAAAACTGGATTTCCTCGCCCGCTAGGGTGCTCCGCACGTTTTGCGCCCTTTTTCGGGTCATTTGCTCGCAGTTGGATTGTGACATGTTTTGGCTGCCGTTCGCGGGCTTTTGATTTTTTCGCGGAAAAAACTGGATTTCCTCGCCCGCTAGGGTGCTCCGCAACTTTTGCGCCCTTTTTCGGGTCATTTGCTCGCAGTTGGATTGTGACATGTTTTCGCTGCCGTTCGCGGGCTTTTGATTTTGTCGCGGAAAAAACTGGATTTCCTCGCCCGCTAGGGTGCTCCGCAACTTTTGCGCCCTTTTTCGGGTCATTTGCTCGCAGTTGGATTGTGACATGTTTTGGCTGCCGTTCGCGGGCTTTTGATTTTGTCGCGGAAAAAACTGGATTTCCTCGCCCGCTAGGGTGCTCCGCACGTTTTGCGCCCCTTTTCGGGTCATTTGCTCGCAGTTGGATTGTGACATGTTTTGGCTGCCGTTCGCGGGCTTTTGATTTTTTCGCGGAAAAAACTGGATTTCCTCGCCCGCTAGGGTGCTCCGCACGTTTTGCGCCCTTTTTCGGGTCATTTGCTCGCAGTTGGATTGTGACATGTTTTGGCTGCCGTTC
>CAWWDL010000225.1:0-26842 GCA_963942545.1 Oxycera nigricornis | reverse complement strand
CAGCCAAAACATGTCACAATCCAACTGCGAGCAAATGACCCGAAAAATGGCTCAAAACCTGCGGAGCACCCTAGCGGTCGAGGAAATCCAGTTTTTTCCGCGAAAAAATCAAAGGCTCGCGAACGCCAGCCAAAACATGTCACAATCCAACTGCGAGCAAATGACCCGAAAAATGGCTCAAAACGTGCGGAGCACCCTAGCGGTCGAGGAAATCCAGTTTTTTCCGCGAAAAAATCAAAGCCTCGCGAACGCCAGCCAAAACATGTCACAATCCAACTGCGAGCAAATGACCCGAAAAATGGCTCAAAACTGCGGAGCACCCTAGCGATCGAGGAAATCCAGTTTTTTCCGCGAAAAAATCAAAGGCTCGCGAACGCCAGCCAAAATATGTCACAATCCAACTGCGAGCAAATGACCCGAAAAATGGCTCAAAACGTGCGGAGCACCCTAGCGGTCGAGGAAATCCAGTTTTTTCCGCGAAAAAATCAAAGCCCGCGAACGCCAGCCAAAACATGTCACAATCCAACTGCGAGCAAATGACCCGAAAAATGGCTCAAAACCTGCGGAGCACCCTAGCGGTCGAGAAATCCAGTTTTTTCCGCGAAAAAATCAAAGGCTCGCGAACGCCAGCCAAAACATGTCACAATCCAACTGCGAGCAAATGACCCGAAAAATGGCTCAAAACGTGCGGAGCACCCTAGCGGTCGAGGAAATCCAGTTTTTTCCGCGAAAAAATCAAAAGCCCGCGAACGCCAGCCAAAACATGTCACAATCCAACTGCGAGCAAATGACCCGAAAAATGGCTCAAAACCTGCGGAGCACCCTAGCGGTCGAGGAAATCCAGTTTTTTCCGCGAAAAAATCAAAGGCTCGCGAACGCCAGCCAAAACATGTCACAATCCAACTGCGAGCAAATGACCCGAAAAATGGCTCAAAACGTGCGGAGCACCCTAGCGGTCGAGGAAATCCAGTTTTTTCCGCGAAAAAATCAAAGCCCGCGAACGCCAGCCAAAACATGTCACAATCCAACTGCGAGCAAATGACCCGAAAAATGGCTCAAAACCTGCGGAGCACCCTAGCGGTCGAGGAAATCCAGTTTTTTCCGCGAAAAAATCAAAGGCTCGCGAACGCCAGCCAAAACATGTCACAATCCAACTGCGAGCAAATGACCCGAAAAATGGCTCAAAACGTGCGGAGCACCCTAGCGGTCGAGGAAATCCAGTTTTTTCCGCGAAAAAATCAAAAGCCCGCGAACGCCAGCCAAAACATGTCACAATCCAACTGCGAGCAAATGACCCGAAAAATGGCTCAAAACCTGCGGAGCACCCTAGCGGTCGAGGAAATCCAGTTTTTTCCGCGAAAAAATCAAAGGCTCGCGAACGCCAGCCAAAACATGTCACAATCCAACTGCGAGCAAATGACCCGAAAAATGGCTCAAAACGTGCGGAGCACCCTAGCGGTCGAGGAAATCCAGTTTTTTCCGCGAAAAAATCAAAAGCCCGCGAACGCCAGCCAAAACATGTCACAATCCAACTGCGAGCAAATGACCCGAAAAATGGCTCAAAACGTGCGGAGCACCCTAGCGGTCGAGGAAATCCAGTTTTTTCCGCGAAAAAATCAAAAGCCCGCGAACGCCAGCCAAAACATGTCACAATCCAACTGCGAGCAAATGACCCGAAAAATGGCTCAAAACCTGCGGAGCACCCTAGCGGTCGAGGAAATCCAGTTTTTTCCGCGAAAAAATCAAAGGCTCGCGAACGCCAGCCAAAACATGTCACAATCCAACTGCGAGCAAATGACCCGAAAAATGGCTCAAAACCTGCGGAGCACCCTAGCGGTCGAGGAAATCCAGTTTTTTCCGCGAAAAAATCAAAAGCCCGCGAACGCCAGCCAAAACATGTCACAATCCAACTGCGAGCAAATGACCCGAAAAATGGCTCAAAACCTGCGGAGCACCCTAGCGGTCGAGGAAATCCAGTTTCAGTTTTTTCCGCGAAAAAATCAAAGGCTCGCGAACGCCAGCCAAAACATGTCACAATCCAACTGCGAGCAAATGACCCGAAAAATGGCTCAAAACGTGCGGAGCACCCTAGCGGTCGAGGAAATCCAGTTTTTTCCGCGAAAAAATCAAAAGCCCGCGAACGCCAGCCAAAACATGTCACAATCCAACTGCGAGCAAATGACCCGAAAAATGGCTCAAAACCTGCGGAGCACCCTAGCGGTCGAGGAAATCCAGTTTTTTCCGCGAAAAAATCAAAGGCTCGCGAACGCCAGCCAAAACATGTCCCACCAACTGCGAGCAAATGACCCGAAAAATGGCTCAAAACGTGCGGAGCACCCTAGCGGTCGAGGAAATCCAGTTTTTTCCGCGAAAAATCAAAGGCTCGCGAACGCCAGCCAAAACATGTCACAATCCAACTGCGAGCAAATGACCCGAAAAATGGCTCAAAACCTGCGGAGCACCCTAGCGGTCGAGGAAATCCAGTTTTTTCCGCGAAAAAATCAAAGGCTCGCGAACGCCAGCCAAAACATGTCACAATCCAACTGCGAGCAAATGACCCGAAAAATGGCTCAAAACGTGCGGAGCACCCTAGCGGTCGAGGAAATCCAGTTTTTTCCGCGAAAAAATCAAAGGCTCGCGAACGCCAGCCAAAACATGTCACAATCCAACTGCGAGCAAATGACCCGAAAAATGGCTCAAAACGTGCGGAGCACCCTAGCGGTCGAGGAAATCCAGTTTTTCCGCGAAAAAATCAAAGGCTCGCGAACGCCAGCCAAAACATGTCACAATCCAACTGCGAGCAAATGACCCGAAAAATGGCTCAAAACGTGCGGAGCACCCTAGCGGTCGAGGAAATCCAGTTTTTTCCGCGAAAAAATCAAAGGCTCGCGAACGCCAGCCAAAACATGTCACAATCCAACTGCGAGCAAATGACCCGAAAAATGGCTCAAAACCTGCGGAGCACCCTAGCGGTCGAGGAAATCCAGTTTTTTCCGCGAAAAAATCAAAGGCTCGCGAACGCCAGCCAAAACATGTCACAATCCAACTGCGAGCAAATGACCCGAAAAATGGCTCAAAACGTGCGGAGCACCCTAGCGGTCGAGGAAATCCAGTTTTTTCCCGAAAAAATCAAAGCCCGCGAACGCCAGCCAAAACATGTCACAATCCAACTGCGAGCAAATGACCCGAAAAATGGCTCAAAACCTGCGGAGCACCCTAGCGGTCGAGGAAATCCAGTTTTTTCCGCGAAAAAATCAAAGGCTCGCGAACGCCAGCCAAAACATGTCACAATCCAACTGCGAGCAAATGACCCGAAAAATGGCTCAAAACGTGCGGAGCACCCTAGCGGTCGAGGAAATCCAGTTTTTTCCGCGAAAAAATCAAAGGCTCGCGAACGCCAGCCAAAACATGTCACAATCCAACTGCGAGCAAATGACCCGAAAAATGGCTCAAAACGTGCGGAGCACCCTAGCGGTCGAGGAAATCCAGTTTTTTCCGCGAAAAAATCAAAAGCCCGCGAACGCCAGCCAAAACATGTCACAATCCAACTGCGAGCAAATGACCCGAAAAATGCTCAAAACCTGCGGAGCACCCTAGCGGTCGAGGAAATCCAGTTTTTTTCCGCGAAAAAATCAAAAGCCCGCGAACGCCAGCCAAAACATGTCACAATCCAACTGCGAGCAAATGACCCGAAAAATGGCTCAAAACGTGCGGAGCACCCTAGCGGTCGAGGAAATCCAGTTTTTTCCGCGAAAAAATCAAAAGCCCGCGAACGCCAGCCAAAACATGTCACAATCCAACTGCGAGCAAATGACCCGAAAAATGGCTCAAAACTGCGGAGCACCCTAGCGGTCGAGGAAATCCAGTTTTTTCCGCGAAAAAATCAAAAGCCCGCGAACGCCAGCCAAAACATGTCACAATCCAACTGCGAGCAAATGACCCGAAAAATGGCTCAAAACGTGCGGAGCACCCTAGCGGTCGAGGAAATCCAGTTTTTTCCGCGAAAAAATCAAAAGCCCGCGAACGCCAGCCAAAACATGTCACAATCCAACTGCGAGCAAATGACCCGAAAAATGGCTCAAAACCTGCGGAGCACCCTAGCGGTCGAGGAAATCCAGTTTTTTCCGCGAAAAAATCAAAAGCCCGCGAACGCCAGCCAAAACATGTCACAATCCAACTGCGAGCAAATGACCCGAAAAATGGCTCAAAACGTGCGGAGCACCCTAGCGGTCGAGGAAATCCAGTTTTTTCCGCGAAAAAATCAAAAGCCCGCGAACGCCAGCCAAAACATGTCACAATCCAACTGCGAGCAAATGACCCGAAAAATGGCTCAAAACCTGCGGAGCACCCTAGCGGTCGAGGAAATCCAGTTTTTTCCGCGAAAAAATCAAAAGCCCGCGAACGCCAGCCAAAACATGTCACAATCCAACTGCGAGCAAATGACCCGAAAAATGGCTCATAACGTGCGGAGCACCCTAGCGGTCGAGGAAATCCAGTTTTTTCCGCGAAAAAATCAAAAGCCCGCGAACGCCAGCCAAAACATGTCACAATCCAACTGCGAGCAAATGACCCCAAAAATGGCTCAAAACGTGCGGAGCACCCTAGCGGTCGAGGAAATCCAGTTTTTTCCGCGAAAAAATCAAAAGCCCGCGAACGCCAGCCAAAACATGTCACAATCCAACTGCGAGCAAATGACCCGAAAAATGGCTCAAAACCTGCGGAGCACCCTAGCGGTCGAGGAAATCCAGTTTTTTCCGCGAAAAAATCAAAGGCTCGCGAACGCCAGCCAAAACATGTCACAATCCAACTGCGAGCAAATGACCCGAAAAATGGCTCAAAACGTGCGGAGCACCCTAGCGGTCGAGGAAATCCAGTATTTTCCGCGAAAAAATCAAAAGCCCGCGAACGCCAGCCAAAACATGTCACAATCCAACTGCGAGCAAATGACCCGAAAAATGGCTCAAAACGTGCGGAGCACCCTAGCGGTCGAGGAAATCCAGTTTTTTCCGCGAAAAAATCAAAAGCCCGCGAACGCCAGCCAAAACATGTCACAATCCAACTGCGAGCAAATGACCCGAAAAATGGCTCAAAACCTGCGGAGCACCCTAGCGGTCGAGGAAATCCAGTTTTTTCCGCGAAAAAATCAAAGGCTCGCGAACGCCAGCCAAAACATGTCACAATCCAACTGCGAGCAAATGACCCGAAAAATGGCTCAAAACGTGCGGAGCACCCTAGCGGTCGGAAAATCCAGTATTTTCCGCGAAAAAATCAAAAGCCCGCGAACGCCAGCCAAAACATGTCACAATCCAACTGCGAGCAAATAACCCGAAAAATGGCTCAAAACCTGCGGAGCACCCTAGCGGTCGAGGAAATCCAGTTTTTTCCGCGAAAAAATCAAAAGCCCGCGAACGCCAGCCAAAACATGTCACAATCCAACTGCGAGCAAATGACCCGAAAAATGGCTCATAACGTGCGGAGCACCCTAGCGGTCGAGGAAATCCAGTTTTTTCCGCGAAAAAATCAAAAGCCCGCGAACGCCAGCCAAAACATGTCACAATCCAACTGCGAGCAAATGACCCGAAAAATGGCTCAAAACGTGCGGAGCACCCTAGCGGTCGAGGAAATCCAGTTTTTTCCGCGAAAAAATCAAAAGCCCGCGAACGCCAGCCAAAACATGTCACAATCCAACTGCGAGCAAATGACCCGAAAAATGGCTCAAAACGTGCGGAGCACCCTAGCGGTCGAGGAAATCCAGTTTTTTCCGCGAAAAAATCAAAAGCCCGCGAACGCCAGCCAAAACATGTCACAATCCAACTGCGAGCAAATGACCCGAAAAATGGCTCAAAACGTGCGGAGCACCCTAGCGGTCGAGGAAATCCAGTTTTTTCCGCGAAAAAATCAAAAGCCCGCGAACGCCAGCCAAAACATGTCACAATCCAACTGCGAGCAAATGACCCGAAAAATGGCTCAAAACCTGCGGAGCACCCTAGCGGTCGAGGAAATCCAGTTTTTTCCGCGAAAAAATCAAAGGCTCGCGAACGCCAGCCAAAACATGTCACAATCCAACTGCGAGCAAATGACCCGAAAAATGTGTCAAAACGTGCGGAGCACCCTAGCGGTCGAGGAAATCCAGTTTTTTCCGCGAAAAAATCAAAAGCCCGCGAACGCCAGCCAAAACATGTCACAATCCAACTGCGAGCAAATGACCCGAAAAATGGCTCAAAACCTGCGGAGCACCCTAGCGGTCGAGGAAATCCAGTTTTTTCCGCGAAAAAATCAAAGGCTCGCGAACGCCAGCCAAAACATGTCACAATCCAACTGCGAGCAAATGACCCGAAAAATGGCTCAAAACGTGCGGAGCACCCTAGCGGTCGAGGAAATCCAGTTTTTTCCGCGAAAAAATCAAAAGCCCGCGAACGCCAGCCAAAACATGTCACAATCCAACTGCGAGCAAATGACCCGAAAAATGGCTCAAAACGTGCGGAGCACCCTAGCGGTCGAGGAAATCCAGTTTTTTCCGCGAAAAAATCAAAAGCCCGCGAACGCCAGCCAAAACATGTCACAATCCAACTGCGAGCAAATGACCCGAAAAATGGCTCAAAACGTGCGGAGCACCCTAGCGGTCGAGGAAATCCAGTTTTTTCCGCGAAAAAATCAAAAGCCCGCGAACGCCAGCCAAAACATGTCACAATCCAACTGCGAGCAAATGACCCGAAAAATGGCTCAAAACCTGCGGAGCACCCTAGCGGTCGAGGAAATCCAGTTTTTTCCGCGAAAAAATCAAAGGCTCGCGAACGCCAGCAAAAACATGTCACAATCCAACTGCGAGCAAATGACCCGAAAAATGGCTCAAAACGTGCGGAGCACCCTAGCGGTCGAGGAAATCCAGTATTTTCCGCGAAAAAATCAAAAGCCCGCGAACGCCAGCCAAAACATGTCACAATCCAACTGCGAGCAAATGACCCGAAAAATGGCTCAAAACCTGCGGAGCACCCTAGCGGTCGAGAAAATCCAGTTTTTTCCGCGAAAAAATCAAAAGCCCGCGAACGCCAGCCAAAACATGTCACAATCCAACTGCGAGCAAATGACCCGAAAAATGGCTCATAACGTGCGGAGCACCCTAGCGGTCGAGGAAATCCAGTTTTTTCCGCGAAAAAATCAAAGGCTCGCGAACGCCAGCCAAAACATGTCACAATCCAACTGCGAGCAAATGACCCGAAAAATGGCTCATAACGTGCGGAGCACCCTAGCGGTCGAGGAAATCCAGTTTTTTCCGCGAAAAAATCAAAAGCCCGCGAACGCCAGCCAAAACATGTCACAATCCAACTGCGAGCAAATGACCCGAAAAATGGCTCAAAACGTGCGGAGCACCCTAGCGGTCGAGGAAATCCAGTATTTTCCGCGAAAAAATCAAAAGCCCGCGAACGCCAGCCAAAACATGTCACAATCCAACTGCGAGCAAATGACCCGAAAAATGGCTCAAAACCTGCGGAGCACCCTAGCGGTCGAGGAAATCCAGTTTTTTCCGCGAAAAAATCAAAAGCCCGCGAACGCCAGCCAAAACATGTCACAATCCAACTGCGAGCAAATGACCCGAAAAATGGCTCAAAACCTGCGGAGCACCCTAGCGGTCGAGGAAATCCAGTTTTTTCCGCGAAAAAATCAAAAGCCCGCGAACGCCAGCCAAAACATGTCACAATCCAACTGCGAGCAAATGACCCGAAAAATGGCTCAAAACCTGCGGAGCACCCTAGCGGTCGAGGAAATCCAGTTTTTTCCGCGAAAAAATCAAAAGCCCGCGAACGCCAGCCAAAACATGTCACAATCCAACTGCAAGCAAATGACCCGAAAAATGGCTCAAAACCTGCGGAGCACCCTAGCGGTCGAGGAAATCCAGTTTTTTCCGCGAAAAAATCAAAGGCTCGCGAACGCCAGCCAAAACATGTCACAATCCAACTGCGAGCAAATGACCCGAAAAATGGCTCAAAACGTGCGGAGCACCCTAGCGGTCGAGGAAATCCAGTATTTTCCGCGAAAAAATCAAAAGCCCGCGAACGCCAGCCAAAACATGTCACAATCCAACTGCGAGCAAATGACCCGAAAAAGGGCTCAAAACGTGCGGAGTACCCTAGCGGTCGAGGAAATCCAGTTTTTTCCGCGAAAAAATCAAAGGCTCGCGAACGCCAGCCAAAACATGTCACAATCCAACTGCGAGCAAATGACCCGAAAAATGGCTCAAAACCTGCGGAGCACCCTAGCGGTCGAGAAAATCCAGTTTTTTCCGCGAAAAAATCAAAAGCCCGCGAACGCCAGCCAAAACATGTCACAATCCAACTGCGAGCAAATGACCCGAAAAATGGCTCAAAACCTGCGGAGCACCCTAGCGGTCGAGGAAATCCAGTTTTTTCCGCGAAAAAATCAAAAGCCCGCGAACGCCAGCCAAAACATGTCACAATCCAACTGCGAGCAAATGACCCGAAAAATGGCTCAAAACCTGCGGAGCACCCTAGCGGTCGAGGAAATCCAGTTTTTTCCGCGAAAAAATCAAAAGCCCGCGAACGCCAGCCAAAACATGTCACAATCCAACTGCAAGCAAATGACCCGAAAAATGGCTCAAAACCTGCGGAGCACCCTAGCGGTCGAGGAAATCCAGTTTTTTCCGCGAAAAAATCAAAGGCTCGCGAACGCCAGCCAAAACATGTCACAATCCAACTGCGAGCAAATGACCCGAAAAATGGCTCAAAACGTGCGGAGCACCCTAGCGGTCGAGGAAATCCAGTATTTTCCGCGAAAAAATCAAAAGCCCGCGAACGCCAGCCAAAACATGTCACAATCCAACTGCGAGCAAATGACCCGAAAAAGGGCTCAAAACGTGCGGAGTACCCTAGCGGTCGAGGAAATCCAGTTTTTTCCGCGAAAAAATCAAAGGCTCGCGAACGCCAGCCAAAACATGTCACAATCCAACTGCGAGCAAATGACCCGAAAAATGGCTCAAAACCTGCGGAGCACCCTAGCGGTCGAGAAAATCCAGTTTTTTCCGCGAAAAAATCAAAAGCCCGCGAACGCCAGCCAAAACATGTCACAATCCAACTGCGAGCAAATGACCCGAAAAATGGCTCAAAACGTGCGGAGCACCCTAGCGGTCGAGGAAATCCAGTATTTTCCGCGAAAAAATCAAAAGCCCGCGAACGCCAGCCAAAACATGTCACAATCCAACTGCGAGCAAATGACCCGAAAAATGGCTCATAACGTGCGGAGCACCCTAGCGGTCGAGGAAATCCAGTTTTTTCCGCGAAAAAAATCAAAGGCTCGCGAACGCCAGCCAAAACATGTCACAATCCAACTGCGAGCAAATGACCCGAAAAATGGCTCATAACGTGCGGAGCACCCTAGCGGTCGAGGAAATCCAGTTTTTTCCGCGAAAAAATCAAAAGCCCGCGAACGCCAGCCAAAACATGTCACAATCCAACTGCGAGCAAATGACCCGAAAAATGGCTCAAAACGTGCGGAGCACCCTAGCGGTCGAGGAAATCCAGTATTTTCCGCGAAAAAATCAAAAGCCCGCGAACGCCAGCCAAAACATGTCACAATCCAACTGCGAGCAAATGACCCGAAAAATGGCTCAAAACCTGCGGAGCACCCTAGCGGTCGAGGAAATCCAGTTTTTTCCGCGAAAAAATCAAAAGCCCGCGAACGCCAGCCAAAACATGTCACAATCCAACTGCAAGCAAATGACCCGAAAAATGGCTCAAAACCTGCGGAGCACCCTAGCGGTCGAGGAAATCCAGTTTTTTCCGCGAAAAAATCAAAGGCTCGCGAACGCCAGCCAAAACATGTCACAATCCAACTGCGAGCAAATGACCCGAAAAATGGCTCAAAACGTGCGGAGCACCCTAGCGGTCGAGGAAATCCAGTATTTTCCGCGAAAAAATCAAAAGCCCGCGAACGCCAGCCAAAACATGTCACAATCCAACTGCGAGCAAATGACCCGAAAAAGGGCTCAAAACGTGCGGAGCACCCTAGCGGTCGAGGAAATCCAGTTTTTTCCGCGAAAAAATCAAAAGCCCGCGAACGCCAGCCAAAACATGTCACAATCCAACTGCGAGCAAATGACCCGAAAAAGGGCGCAAAAGTTGCGGAGCACCCTAGCGGGCGAGGAAATCCAGTTTTTTCCGCGAAAAAATCAAAAGCCCGCGAACGGCAGCCAAAACATGTCACAATCCAACTGCGAGCAAATGACCCGAAAAAGGGCGCAAACGTTGCGGAGCACCCTAGCGGGCGAGGAAATCCAGTTTTTTCCGCGAACAAATCAAAAGCCCGCGAACGCCAGCCAAAACATGTCACAATCCAACTGCGAGCAAATGACCCGAAAAATGGCTCAAAACGTGCGGAGCACCCTAGCGGTCGAGGAAATCCAGTTTTTTCCGCGAAAAAATCAAAAGCCCGCGAACGCCAGCCAAAACATGTCACAATCCAACTGCGAGCAAACGACCCGAAAAATGGCTCAAAACGTGCGGAGCACCCTAGCGGTCGAGGAAATCCAGTTTTTTCCGCGAAAAAATCAAAGGCTCGCGAACGCCAGCCAAAACATGTCACAATCCAACTGCGAGCAAATGACCCGAAAAATGGCTCAAAACGTGCGGAGCACCCTAGCGGTCGAGGAAATCCAGTTTTTTCCGCGAAAAAATCAAAGGCTCGCGAACGCCAGCCAAAACATGTCACAATCCAACTGCGAGCAAATGACCCGAAAAATGGCTCAAAACGTGCGGAGCACCCTAGCGGTCGAGGAAATCCAGTTTTTTCCGCGAAAAAATCAAAGGCTCGCGAACGCCAGCCAAAACATGTCACAATCCAACTGCGAGCAAATGACCCGAAAAATGGCTCAAAACGTGCGGAGCACCCTAGCGGTCGAGGAAATCCAGTTTTTTCCGCGAAAAAATCAAAAGCCCGCGAACGCCAGCCAAAACATGTCACAATCCAACTGCGAGCAAATGACCCTAAAAATGGCTCAAAACGTGCGGAGTACCCTAGCGGTCGAGGAAATCCAGTATTTTCCGCGAAAAAATCAAAAGCCCGCGAACGCCAGCCAAAACATGTCACAATCCAACTGCGAGCAAATGACCCGAAAAAGGGCTCAAAACGTGCGGAGCACCCTAGCGGTCGAGGAAATCCAGTATTTTCCGCGAAAAAATCAAAAGCCCGCGAACGCCAGCCAAAACATGTCACAATCCAACTGCGAGCAAATGACCCGAAAAAGGGCTCAAAACGTGCGGAGCACCCTAGCGGTCGAGGAAATCCAGTTTTTTCCGCGAAAAAATCAAAAGCCCGCGAACGCCAGCCAAAACATGTCACAATCCAACTGCGAGCAAATGACCCTAAAAATGGCTCAAAACGTGCGGAGTACCCTAGCGGTCGAGGAAATCCAGTATTTTCCGCGAAAAAATCAAAAGCCCGCGAACGCCAGCCAAAACATGTCACAATCCAACTGCGAGCAAATGACCCGAAAAAGGGCGCAAAAGTTGCGGAGCACCCTAGCGGGCGAGGAAATCCAGTTTTTTCCGCGAAAAAATCAAAAGCCCGCGAACGGCAGCCAAAACATGTCACAATCCAACTGCGAGCAAATGACCCGAAAAATGGCTCAAAACCTGCGGAGCACCCTAGCGGTCGAGGAAATCCAGTTTTTTCCGCGAAAAAATCAAAAGCCCGCGAACGCCAGCCAAAACATGTCACAATCCAACTGCGAGCAAATGACCCGAAAAATGGCTCAAAACGTGCGGAGCACCCTAGCGGTCGAGGAAATCCAGTTTTTTCCGCGAAAAAATCAAAGGCTCGCGAACGCCAGCCAAAACATGTCACAATCCAACTGCGAGCAAATGACCCGAAAAATGGCTCAAAACCTGCGGAGCACCCTAGCGGTCGAGGAAATCCAGTTTTTTCCGCGAAAAAATCAAAGGCTCGCGAACGCCAGCCAAAACATGTCACAATCCAACTGCGAGCAAATGACCCGAAAAATGGCTCAAAACGTGCGGAGCACCCTAGCGGTCGAGGAAATCCAGTATTTTCCGCGAAAAAATCAAAAGCCCGCGAACGCCAGCCAAAACATGTCACAATCCAACTGCGAGCAAATGACCCGAAAAAGGGCTCAAAACGTGCGGAGCACCCTAGCGGTCGAGGAAATCCAGTATTTTCCGCGAAAAAATCAAAAGCCCGCGAACGCCAGCCAAAACATGTCACAATCCAACTGCGAGCAAATGACCCGAAAAAGGGCTCAAAACGTGCGGAGCACCCTAGCGGTCGAGGAAATCCAGTATTTTCCGCGAAAAAATCAAAAGCCCGCGAACGCCAGCCAAAACATGTCACAATCCAACTGCGAGCAAATGACCCTAAAAATGGCTCAAAACGTGCGGAGTACCCTAGCGGTCGAGGAAATCCAGTATTTTCCGCGAAAAAATCAAAAGCCCGCGAACGCCAGCCAAAACATGTCACAATCCAACTGCGAGCAAATGACCCGAAAAAGGGCGCAAAAGTTGCGGAGCACCCTAGCGGGCGAGGAAATCCAGTTTTTTCCGCGAAAAAATCAAAAGCCCGCGAACGGCAGCCAAAACATGTCACAATCCAACTGCGAGCAAATGACCCGAAAAATGGCTCAAAACCTGCGGAGCACCCTAGCGGTCGAGGAAATCCAGTTTTTTCCGCGAAAAAATCAAAAGCCCGCGAACGCCAGCCAAAACATGTCACAATCCAACTGCGAGCAAATGACCCGAAAAATGGCTCAAAACGTGCGGAGCACCCTAGCGGTCGAGGAAATCCAGTTTTTTCCGCGAAAAAATCAAAGGCTCGCGAACGCCAGCCAAAACATGTCACAATCCAACTGCGAGCAAATGACCCGAAAAATGGCTCAAAACCTGCGGAGCACCCTAGCGGTCGAGGAAATCCAGTTTTTTCCGCGAAAAAATCAAAAGCCCGCGAACGCCAGCCAAAACATGTCACAATCCAACTGCGAGCAAATGACCCGAAAAATGGCTCAAAACGTGCGGAGCACCCTAGCGGTCGAGGAAATCCAGTTTTTTCCGCGAAAAAATCAAAAGCCCGCGAACGCCAGCCAAAACATGTCACAATCCAACTGCGAGCAAATGACCCGAAAAATGGCTCAAAACCTGCGGAGCACCCTAGCGGTCGAGGAAATCCAGTTTTTTCCGCGAAAAAATCAAAGGCTCGCGAACGCCAGCCAAAACATGTCACAATCCAACTGCGAGCAAATGACCCGAAAAATGGCTCAAAACCTGCGGAGCACCCTAGCGGTCGAGGAAATCCAGTATTTTCCGCGAAAAAATCAAAAGCCCGCGAACGCCAGCCAAAACATGTCACAATCCAACTGCGAGCAAATGACCCGAAAAATGGCTCAAAACGTGCGGAGCACCCTAGCGGTGGAGGAAATCCAGTTTTTTCCGCGAAAAAATCAAAAGCCCGCGAACGCCAGCCAAAACATGTCACAATCCAACTGCGAGCAAATGACCCGAAAAATGGCTCAAAACCTGCGGAGCACCCTAGCGGTCGAGGAAATCCAGTATTTTCCGCGAAAAAATCAAAAGCCCGCGAACGCCAGCCAAAACATGTCACAATCCAACTGCGAGCAAATAACCCGAAAAATGGCTCAAAACCTGCGGAGCACCCTAGCGGTCGAGGAAATCCAGTTTTTTCCGCGAAAAAATCAAAGGCTCGCGAACGCCAGCCAAAACATGTCACAATCCAACTGCGAGCAAATGACCCGAAAAATGGCTCAAAACGTGCGGAGCACCCTAGCGGTCGAGGAAATCCAGTATTTTCCGCGAAAAAATCAAAAGCCCGCGAACGCCAGCCAAAACATGTCACAATCCAACTGCGAGCAAATAACCCGAAAAATGGCTCAAAACCTGCGGAGCACCCTAGCGGTCGAGGAAATCCAGTTTTTTCCGCGAAAAAATCAAAAGCCCGCGAACGCCAGCCAAAACATGTCACAATCCAACTGCGAGCAAATGACCCGAAAAATGGCTCATAACGTGCGGAGCACCCTAGCGGTCGAGGAAATCCAGTTTTTTCCGCGAAAAAATCAAAAGCCCGCGAACGCCAGCCAAAACATGTCACAATCCAACTGCGAGCAAATGACCCGAAAAATGGCTCAAAACGTGCGGAGCACCCTAGCGGTCGAGGAAATCCAGTTTTTTCCGCGAAAAAATCAAAGGCTCGCGAACGCCAGCCAAAACATGTCACAATCCAACTGCGAGCAAATGACCCGAAAAATGGCTCAAAACGTGCGGAGCACCCTAGCGGTCGAGGAAATCCAGTTTTTTCCGCGAAAAAATCAAAAGCCCGCGAACGCCAGCCAAAACATGTCACAATCCAACTGCGAGCAAATGACCCGAAAAATGGCTCAAAACCTGCGGAGCACCCTAGCGGTCGAGGAAATCCAGTTTTTTCCGCGAAAAAATCAAAGGCTCGCGAACGCCAGCCAAAACATGTCACAATCCAACTGCGAGCAAATGACCCGAAAAATGGCTCAAAACGTGCGGAGCACCCTAGCGGTCGAGGAAATCCAGTATTTTCCGCGAAAAAATCAAAAGCCCGCGAACGCCAGCCAAAACATGTCACAATCCAACTGCGAGCAAATGACCCGAAAAATGGCTCAAAACCTGCGGAGCACCCTAGCGGTCGAGAAAATCCAGTTTTTTCCGCGAAAAAATCAAAAGCCCGCGAACGCCAGCCAAAACATGTCACAATCCAACTGCGAGCAAATGACCCGAAAAATGGCTCAAAACGTGCGGAGCACCCTAGCGGTCGAGGAAATCCAGTTTTTTCCGCGAAAAAATCAAAAGCCCGCGAACGCCAGCCAAAACATGTCACAATCCAACTGCGAGCAAATGACCCGAAAAATGGCTCAAAACCTGCGGAGCACCCTAGCGGTCGAGGAAATCCAGTTTTTTCCGCGAAAAAATCAAAAGCCCGCGAACGCCAGCCAAAACATGTCACAATCCAACTGCGAGCAAATGACCCGAAAAATGGCTCAAAACGTGCGGAGCACCCTAGCGGTCGAGGAAATCCAGTTTTTTCCGCGAAAAAATCAAAAGCCCGCGAACGCCAGCCAAAACATGTCACAATCCAACTGCGAGCAAATGACCCGAAAAATGGCTCAAAACCTGCGGAGCACCCTAGCGGTCGAGGAAATCCAGTTTTTTCCGCGAAAAAATCAAAGGCTCGCGAACGCCAGCAAAAACATGTCACAATCCAACTGCGAGCAAATGACCCGAAAAATGGCTCAAAACGTGCGGAGCACCCTAGCGGTCGAGGAAATCCAGTATTTTCCGCGAAAAAATCAAAAGCCCGCGAACGCCAGCCAAAACATGTCACAATCCAACTGCGAGCAAATGACCCGAAAAATGGCTCAAAACCTGCGGAGCACCCTAGCGGTCGAGAAAATCCAGTTTTTTCCGCGAAAAAATCAAAAGCCCGCGAACGCCAGCCAAAACATGTCACAATCCAACTGCGAGCAAATGACCCGAAAAATGGCTCATAACGTGCGGAGCACCCTAGCGGTCGAGGAAATCCAGTTTTTTCCGCGAAAAAATCAAAGGCTCGCGAACGCCAGCCAAAACATGTCACAATCCAACTGCGAGCAAATGACCCGAAAAATGGCTCAAAACGTGCGGAGCACCCTAGCGATCGAGAAAATCCAGTTTTTTCCGCGAAAAAATCAAAGGCTCGCGAACGCCAGCCAAAATATGTCACAATCCAACTGCGAGCAAATGACCCGAAAAATGGCTCAAAACGTGCGGAGCACCCTAGCGGTCGAGGAAATCCAGTTTTTTCCGCGAAAAAATCAAAAGCCCGCGAACGCCAGCCAAAACATGTCACAATCCAACTGCGAGCAAATGACCCGAAAAATGGCTCATAACGTGCGGAGCACCCTAGCGGTCGAGGAAATCCAGTTTTTTCCGCGAAAAAATCAAAGGCTCGCGAACGCCAGCCAAAACATGTCACAATCCAACTGCGAGCAAATGACCCGAAAAATGGCTCATAACGTGCGGAGCACCCTAGCGGTCGAGGAAATCCAGTTTTTTCCGCGAAAAAATCAAAAGCCCGCGAACGCCAGCCAAAACATGTCACAATCCAACTGCGAGCAAATGACCCGAAAAATGGCTCAAAACGTGCGGAGCACCCTAGCGGTCGAGGAAATCCAGTATTTTCCGCGAAAAAATCAAAAGCCCGCGAACGCCAGCCAAAACATGTCACAATCCAACTGCGAGCAAATGACCCGAAAAATGGCTCAAAACCTGCGGAGCACCCTAGCGGTCGAGGAAATCCAGTTTTTTCCGCGAAAAAATCAAAAGCCCGCGAACGCCAGCCAAAACATGTCACAATCCAACTGCGAGCAAATGACCCGAAAAATGGCTCAAAACCTGCGGAGCACCCTAGCGGTCGAGGAAATCCAGTTTTTTCCGCGAAAAAATCAAAAGCCCGCGAACGCCAGCCAAAACATGTCACAATCCAACTGCGAGCAAATGACCCGAAAAATGGCTCAAAACCTGCGGAGCACCCTAGCGGTCGAGGAAATCCAGTTTTTTCCGCGAAAAAATCAAAAGCCCGCGAACGCCAGCCAAAACATGTCACAATCCAACTGCAAGCAAATGACCCGAAAAATGGCTCAAAACCTGCGGAGCACCCTAGCGGTCGAGGAAATCCAGTTTTTTCCGCGAAAAAATCAAAGGCTCGCGAACGCCAGCCAAAACATGTCACAATCCAACTGCGAGCAAATGACCCGAAAAATGGCTCAAAACGTGCGGAGCACCCTAGCGGTCGAGGAAATCCAGTATTTTCCGCGAAAAAATCAAAAGCCCGCGAACGCCAGCCAAAACATGTCACAATCCAACTGCGAGCAAATGACCCGAAAAAGGGCTCAAAACGTGCGGAGTACCCTAGCGGTCGAGGAAATCCAGTTTTTTCCGCGAAAAAATCAAAGGCTCGCGAACGCCAGCCAAAACATGTCACAATCCAACTGCGAGCAAATGACCCGAAAAATGGCTCAAAACGTGCGGAGCACCCTAGCGGTCGAGGAAATCCAGTATTTTCCGCGAAAAAATCAAAAGCCCGCGAACGCCAGCCAAAACATGTCACAATCCAACTGCGAGCAAATGACCCGAAAAAGGGCTCAAAACGTGCGGAGCACCCTAGCGGTCGAGGAAATCCAGTATTTTCCGCGAAAAAATCAAAAGCCCGCGAACGCCAGCCAAAACATGTCACAATCAAACTGCGAGCAAATGACCCAAAAAAGGGCGCAAAAGTTGCGGAGCACCCTAGCGGGCGAGGAAATCCAGTTTTTTCCGCGAAAAAATCAAAAGCCCGCGAACGGCAGCCAAAACATGTCACAATCCAACTGCGAGCAAATGACCCGAAAAAGGGCGCAAACGTTGCGGAGCACCCTAGCGGGCGAGGAAATCCAGTTTTTTCCGCGAAAAAATCAAAAGCCCGCGAACGCCAGCCAAAACATGTCACAATCCAACTGCGAGCAAATGACCCTAAAAATGGCTCAAAACGTGCGGAGTACCCTAGCGGTCGAGGAAATCCAGTATTTTCCGCGAAAAAATCAAAAGCCCGCGAACGCCAGCCAAAACATGTCACAATCCAACTGCGAGCAAATGACCCGAAAAAGGGCGCAAAAGTTGCGGAGCACCCTAGCGGGCGAGGAAATCCAGTTTTTTCCGCGAAAAAATCAAAAGCCCGCGAACGGCAGCCAAAACATGTCACAATCCAACTGCGAGCAAATGACCCGAAAAAGGGCGCAAACGTTGCGGAGCACCCTAGCGGGCGAGGAAATCCAGTTTTTTCCGCGAAAAAATCAAAAGCCCGCGAACGCCAGCCAAAACATGTCACAATCCAACTGCGAGCAAATGACCCGAAAAAGGGCTCAAAACCTGCGGAGCACCCTAGCGGTCGAGGAAATCCAGTTTTTTCCGCGAAAAAATCAAAGGCTCGCGAACGCCAGCCAAAACATGTCACAATCCAACTGCAAGCAAGTGACCCGAAAAATGGCTCAAAACCTGCGGAGCACCCTAGCGGTCGAGGAAATCCAGTTTTTTTCGCGAAAAAATCAAAGGCTCGCGAACGCCAGCCAAAACATGTCACAATCAAACTGCGAGCAAATGACCCAAAAAAGGGCGCAAAAGTTGCGGAGCACCCTAGCGGGCGAGGAAATCCAGTTTTTTCCGCGAAAAAATCAAAAGCCCGCGAACGGCAGCCAAAACATGTCACAATCCAACTGCGAGCAAATGACCCGAAAAATGGCTCAAAACGTGCGGAGCACCCTAGCGGTCGAGGAAATCCAGTTTTTTCCGCGAAAAAATCAAAGGCTCGCGAACGCCAGCCAAAACATGTCACAATCCAACTGCGAGCAAATGACCCGAAAAATGGCTCAAAACCTGCGGAGCACCCTAGCGGTCGAGGAAATCCAGTTTTTTCCGCGAAAAAATCAAAAGCCCGCGAACGCCAGCCAAAACATGTCACAATCCAACTGCGAGCAAATGACCCGAAAAAGGGCGCAAAAGTTGCGGAGCACCCTAGCGGTCGAGGAAATCCAGTTTTTTCCGCGAAAAAATCAAAAGCCCGCGAACGCCAGCCAAAACATGTCACAATCCAACTGCGAGCAAATGACCCGAAAAATGGCTCAAAACGTGCGGAGCACCCTCGCGGTCGAGGAAATCCAGTTTTTTCCGCGAAAAAATCAAAGGCTCGCGAACGCCAGCCAAAACATGTGACAATCCAACTGCGAGCAAATGACCCGAAAAATGGCTCAAAACGTGCGGAGCACCCTAGCGGTCGAGGAAATCCAGTTTTTTCCGCGAAAAAATCAAAAGCCCGCGAACGCCAGCCAAAACATGTCACAATCCAACTGCGAGCATATGACCCGAAAAATGGCTCAAAACGTGCGGAGCACCCTAGCGGTCGAGGAAATCCAGTTTTTTTTCGCGAAAAAATCAAAAGCCCGCGAACGCCAGCCAAAACATGTCACAATCCAACTGCGAGCAAA
Organism: Oxycera nigricornis; assembly: GCA_963942545.1. Taxonomy (NCBI): domain Eukaryota; kingdom Metazoa; phylum Arthropoda; class Insecta; order Diptera; family Stratiomyidae; genus Oxycera; species Oxycera nigricornis. The sequence goes on along the minus strand of CAWWDL010000225.1, from coordinate 7,785 downwards.
TGACCCGAAAAATGGCTCAAAACGTGCGGAGCACCCTAGCGGTCGAGGAAATCCAGTTTTTTCCGCGAAAAAATCAAAAGCCCGCGAACGCCAGCCAAAACATGTCACAATCCAACTGCGAGCATATGACCCGAAAAATGGCTCAAAACCTGCGGAGCACCCTAGCGGTCGAGGAAATCCAGTTTTTTCCGCGAAAAAATCAAAAGCCCGCGAACGCCAGCCAAAACATGTCACAATCCAACTGCGAGCAAATGACCCGAAAAATGGCTCAAAACCTGCGGAGCACCCTAGCGGTCGAGGAAATCCAGTTTTTTCCGCGAAAAAATCAAAAGCCCGCGAACGCCAGCCAAAACATGTCACAATCCAACTGCGAGCAAATGACCCGAAAAATGGCTCAAAACGTGCGGAGCACCCTAGCGGTCGAGGAAATCCAGTTTTTTCCGCGAAAAAATCAAAAGCCCGCGAACGCCAGCCAAAACATGTCACAATCCAACTGCGAGCAAATGACCCGAAAAATGGCTCAAAACCTGCGGAGCACCCTAGCGGTCGAGGAAATCCAGTTTTTTCCGCGAAAAAATCAAAAGCCCGCGAACGCCAGCCAAAACATGTCACAATCCAACTGCAAGCAAATGACCCGAAAAATGGCTCAAAACCTGCGGAGCACCCTAGCGGTCGAGGAAATCCAGTTTTTTCCGCGAAAAAATCAAAGGCTCGCGAACGCCAGCCAAAACATGTCACAATCCAACTGCGAGCAAATGACCCGAAAAATGGCTCAAAACGTGCGGAGCACCCTAGCGGTCGAGGAAATCCAGTATTTTCCGCGAAAAAATCAAAAGCCCGCGAACGCCAGCCAAAACATGTCACAATCCAACTGCGAGCAAATGACCCGAAAAAGGGCTCAAAACGTGCGGAGCACCCTAGCGGTCGAGGAAATCCAGTTTTTTCCGCGAAAAAATCAAAAGCCCGCGAACGCCAGCCAAAACATGTCACAATCCAACTGCGAGCAAATGACCCTAAAAATGGCTCAAAACGTGCGGAGTACCCTAGCGGTCGAGGAAATCCAGTTTTTTCCGCGAAAAAATCAAAGGCTCGCGAACGCCAGCCAAAACATGTCACAATCCAACTGCGAGCAAATGACCCGAAAAATGGCTCAAAACGTGCGGAGCACCCTAGCGGTCGAGGAAATCCAGTATTTTCCGCGAAAAAATCAAAAGCCCGCGAACGCCAGCCAAAACATGTCACAATCCAACTGCGAGCAAATGACCCGAAAAAGGGCTCAAAACGTGCGGAGCACCCTAGCGGTCGAGGAAATCCAGTTTTTTCCGCGAAAAAATCAAAAGCCCGCGAACGCCAGCCAAAACATGTCACAATCCAACTGCGAGCAAATGACCCTAAAAATGGCTCAAAACGTGCGGAGTACCCTAGCGGTCGAGGAAATCCAGTATTTTCCGCGAAAAAATCAAAAGCCCGCGAACGCCAGCCAAAACATGTCACAATCCAACTGCGAGCAAATGACCCGAAAAAGGGCGCAAAAGTTGCGGAGCACCCTAGCGGGCGAGGAAATCCAGTTTTTTCCGCGAAAAAATCAAAAGCCCGCGAACGGCAGCCAAAACATGTCACAATCCAACTGCGAGCAAATGACCCGAAAAATGGCTCAAAACCTGCGGAGCACCCTAGCGGTCGAGGAAATCCAGTTTTTTCCGCGAAAAAATCAAAAGCCCGCGAACGCCAGCCAAAACATGTCACAATCCAACTGCGAGCAAATGACCCGAAAAATGGCTCAAAACGTGCGGAGCACCCTAGCGGTCGAGGAAATCCAGTTTTTTCCGCGAAAAAATCAAAAGCCCGCGAACGCCAGCCAAAACATGTCACAATCCAACTGCGAGCAAATGACCCGAAAAATGGCTCAAAACCTGCGGAGCACCCTAGCGGTCGAGGAAATCCAGTTTTTTCCGCGAAAAAATCAAAAGCCCGCGAACGCCAGCCAAAACATGTCACAATCCAACTGCAAGCAAATGACCCGAAAAATGGCTCAAAACCTGCGGAGCACCCTAGCGGTCGAGGAAATCCAGTTTTTTCCGCGAAAAAATCAAAGGCTCGCGAACGCCAGCCAAAACATGTCACAATCCAACTGCGAGCAAATGACCCGAAAAATGGCTCAAAACGTGCGGAGCACCCTAGCGGTCGAGGAAATCCAGTATTTTCCGCGAAAAAATCAAAAGCCCGCGAACGCCAGCCAAAACATGTCACAATCCAACTGCGAGCAAATGACCCGAAAAAGGGCTCAAAACGTGCGGAGCACCCTAGCGGTCGAGGAAATCCAGTTTTTTCCGCGAAAAAATCAAAAGCCCGCGAACGCCAGCCAAAACATGTCACAATCCAACTGCGAGCAAATGACCCTAAAAATGGCTCAAAACGTGCGGAGTACCCTAGCGGTCGAGGAAATCCAGTTTTTTCCGCGAAAAAATCAAAGGCTCGCGAACGCCAGCCAAAACATGTCACAATCCAACTGCGAGCAAATGACCCGAAAAATGGCTCAAAACGTGCGGAGCACCCTAGCGGTCGAGGAAATCCAGTATTTTCCGCGAAAAAATCAAAAGCCCGCGAACGCCAGCCAAAACATGTCACAATCCAACTGCGAGCAAATGACCCGAAAAATGGCTCAAAACCTGCGGAGCACCCTAGCGGTCGAGGAAATCCAGTTTTTTCCGCGAAAAAATCAAAAGCCCGCGAACGCCAGCCAAAACATGTCACAATCCAACTGCGAGCAAATGACCCGAAAAATGGCTCAAAACGTGCGGAGCACCCTAGCGGTCGAGGAAATCCAGTTTTTTCCGCGAAAAAATCAAAAGCCCGCGAACGCCAGCCAAAACATGTCACAATCCAACTGCGAGCAAATGACCCGAAAAATGGCTCAAAACCTGCGGAGCACCCTAGCGGTCGAGGAAATCCAGTTTTTTCCGCGAAAAAATCAAAAGCCCGCGAACGCCAGCCAAAACATGTCACAATCCAACTGCAAGCAAATGACCCGAAAAATGGCTCAAAACCTGCGGAGCACCCTAGCGGTCGAGGAAATCCAGTTTTTTCCGCGAAAAAATCAAAGGCTCGCGAACGCCAGCCAAAACATGTCACAATCCAACTGCGAGCAAATGACCCGAAAAATGGCTCAAAACGTGCGGAGCACCCTAGCGGTCGAGGAAATCCAGTTTTTTCCGCGAAAAAATCAAAGGCTCGCGAACGCCAGCCAAAACATGTCACAATCCAACTGCGAGCAAATGACCCGAAAAATGGCTCAAAACGTGCGGAGTACCCTAGCGGTCGAGGAAATCCAGTTTTTTCCGCGAAAAAATCAAAGGCTCGCGAACGCCAGCCAAAACATGTCACAATCCAACTGCGAGCAAATGACCCTAAAAATGGCTCAAAACGTGCGGAGTACCCTAGCGGTCGAGGAAATCCAGTATTTTCCGCGAAAAAATCAAAAGCCCGCGAACGCCAGCCAAAACATGTCACAATCCAACTGCGAGCAAATGACCCGAAAAATGGCTCAAAATGTTCAGAATGCACTAATGTCAGCGGATGGAGCATCGGGCGACTGCTCATGTGCAAATGCAGTGGCGGGTGCCGGCCGCTGACGCGATCGGACAGCACGCTGATTTGTATGAGGCGGTTAATTGTGCCAAATACGAGATTTAATAATGCAAAATAAAATTATGCCATGACAAATTAATCCAAAAATTCCATGCCAGTTACCAAATTTTATTTGAAATTTATTAATTATACAATATTTCATGTTAAGTTAAATAATAATATATACATATGTCAGATATGACTGGCAAAATAATTTGTTCTCCCACAAAATTGAAAAATTATGATAATAATAAACGAAAATTACCCAGTTTCTTTTGAAAACATTCATATTAAATTACAAATCGTCATCGTCGCTTTCATCCATAGTTTTATCATATTTTTTACTGCTTTTAATTTGATTTAAAAGTATGTGAGGAATGGCATAATTAAAGCAACATTTCTCTTCACGCTTTAAATCTTCCTGGATATGTAAAATACTGGTAAGCAATGTCAATTTGATTTTATTGCGAAGTTTATTTTTAATTATATTCATTGAACTGAATAGACTCTCTACAACACCATTAGATATGGGCAAGACAAGCAAAGATAAAACAAAATCAGATAATTCTGCATATGAATTACTATTACAAGCATCCTTGTAATTTCGAACTTGTATCCAGAACTCAACGGCATTGGTTGTCTCTGTAAATGTCCAATCAACTAGCGTTAGATGTTCCCACTGCTTTTCAATTTCATCTAGCTGTGGTAGCGAATAATTAAATTGACTCAAAATTGGTATAATTGAACTTCTTATTTTATTCAAGCTTTTTTCAACGGAAAGCAAGTCTATTTTTTCTAAAACACTGATATTTTCTGGCAGTCTTAGTCTTAATTGCTGAAATAATGTTTTCAAAAAGGCAACTCCATTCGTTCTAACAACTAATTCTTCATAATTAGTTATTTGTCCTTCATCAATAAATTTTTTGCATATAGATTCGAATTCAAACCCGAAGTAAGGATGAGTAAGCATATATTTATCCAGGTCTAGATATAAGAAGTCTAGATGCTTCACTGTATCAATAGTTGCAATCATACTAGTTAAAGTTTTTAGTAAATGAGTTGAAGCAGTGGCGGCTCGTGGCACAATAAGTACGTGAGGCGAAAAATAAGGTAAGATGATTTTCGATACAAACCGAAAATCATAAAAAAAGTTCAAGCTTGCGGCTGGCTCAAGGTACCATTCAAAATGATACTGTAAAGGAGGTTATTATTATATTTTGATAGAATTTGATTTTTGAAGTTATCTGAAAACGATATGTTTGTTTAGAATTATATCCATAGTTATCATTAATTTTGTTTTTCGTCATTGGGAGGTGGAAATCTTCAAAAGATACCGATTCGCTCCTGCTTATCGGCATGTCGGATTTTTACCGACTAAAATCACCTCCGTCTTCTGCAACCAGTCATCCATCACTCTTCGGTTGCACGGTTCATGTGCGATATATTCCCTAAGTGGTTTTTCATTTTCTTCGTACACTTCCCAGACGATTTATACCGGTATAAGAGATAGTTTGTTACGAATGCTTCATATTCGCAATTTTTGGCTAAGATTTGAACAAGGTGCTCATTTTTCTTAATACTAGTAACATTATGGAAGTGTTGTAAATGTTGATGCAATTCACAATAACTTCCTTTCAACTTTCAAATTCATAACATGCATTTAACATTTTATACATACGTTTTTTCAACGTTGAGATGCGAAAATCTTTGCAATTATGTTCAACATTCGACATCAAGCAAAATAAAAATGAGAAATAAACTGACAGCATCTGTATCCTTTTCGATCATTATCGATTAAAAAAACAATTCAAACAATTTTATGAAGGATTATGTGAGTTTTTTTTTACTTAAAAGTATTCTACTTCTTGTATATTAAATTAATTCGCCTATCTTTTAAGGTAGCAAACTTTTCATTTATTAAATCATAAAATTGGCTATTAATTTCAGTTTGTTCTACTAAAAGTTCTTTTTCAATTGACATAATTGACAAAGCGGAAAGCCGCTCTTGAGATATATTTCGCAAATGAGTTTTAACTCGCTTTAAGCATGAAAAATCTCTTTCAGCCTGCACAGTTGTAACTGGGATAGTTAGAAACAATGTTACGAGTCTATGTACTTCGGAAAATATTGATACCAGTGTAGTGGACCTACACGTAGCTACACAATCAATCAGCATTTTACTATAAACTAAACCCACAAATCAATAATCAATGAGCAATCGTAGAATATACAAATGCATAATTTACGATCACCTTGTAATGCTCACTGTGCATACTCGTTTTGCATTACACATAATCTACTCACACGAAAGTCCAATTCATGTTGTCACTAAAAATAGACACATGAACGAATGTTTATACTAACCCATCGCGATCGCACCAGACTAAGCGGCGCCTAGCATTGGCAGGTGCAATGTACACACAAAGTACGAAACCTGAGTAGTCATTACTCATGGACTATTATGAGTGTTGCATATTACTCATGGACTATTATGAGTGTTGCATTTCACTCATGGGCTATTATGAGTGTTGCATTTTAAATTGGGTCATATGGAAAAATGCTGATCGATATTTTGATTGGTAGAATGAATTTACCATATTCAATTCTTCCAGTTTTAGAGTAGGGATTATGTATTAAGTAGAATAAAATATTAGAGTAGGGATTATATGTTAAGTTGTAAAAAGTGTATAAAAGAAAATTGTAGAAAAGAAAATATAGTCATAGTAAAGCGTACTCTTGACTCGTTTTTATCAACGCATTATTGCCGTAGTTTGGCAAAACGCTCGAGCCGTAACTTGGCTTTAGAAGCGCCTCAATTGTAGCGTAACCAGTCGCTAATAGTAAAACTTAATAAAAATATCGGCTAGCTTGGATCTTGAATCCTGCGCCAGACATGTGGCAATTAACTTGCCGGTAGGTACCCTAATTTAACCCTGTTCCCTCACTAAAAGTGCGCTTTTCTTATACAGCGCTAAAACCCGGATCTCCCTTGAAGAATACAAGATCCGGCGTTCGGCGTCCAACACCGAGAAGACATCTCCTGCGACGAGCTATCGTTTACAGGCCTATCTTTTACACCAGCCCTAAATCGTTTAAAAGATTAAGCATTTCAGAAAACTTATTTCATGAAATTGTGCATCTAGATAAATGATACTTAACTCGTTTTTAAGACGATCCATGTCAAACATGTTTGGGAAGGTTTTTTGTAGCGAACTCATTAAATTAGTAGGAAAGTGTTTTGAAAACTCTCTATACTTGGAGGTATTAAATAGTGATATAAACTCTAGTTTGTGAAAGTCGTCAAACCATACTTTAATTTGGAACATAATGCAATCCAAAATTTCATAAAATAATACTTTCCACTTCTCGAAAAAATCACATGGACTCATCTTGCAGCTATGTCTATTTTGGGGCAATCCAGTTAAAGTTTCCCCTTTTTGAAAAATACACTTCACTGTTGATTCTATTCGTAGATCTTTCAATCTATCTAATACTATTGTTAATTGTAAAACACAAAAATCAGTTTTAAGATTACTAAGTTGAAGGACTTCAAAAAAGATATCAGTTATTGAGAAAAAAATTTTGAATGCAAATGTCAAGGCAAACTCAAAATCATAAAATTCCTTTAAGTAACCCTTTGCGAGATGTATTGAATCTGAATCTAACTCTGTGTTCTCGATCATGTCTTGAAAAACTTGTCTGAGATTCTCCCAATTATTTGCGGTAAAATGTACAATTTTAGATCTTGAATACCATCTTGTGTCGCAAGATTGAGGAATTCTTTTCTTTAGCAGTGGCGGCTCTACCTTTGGGGCTAGTGGGGCTCAGCCCTAACACTTACTGATGAGTTTATATTAGTGCAAATGTAATAAAATATCATTATAGATTTCAATATAGTTTTCATAATTTCATTTCATTTCAAAATATAATGTAGCATTTTTTCGCCCATGCTGTAGTTTACTTTCACATAGTCCTCTTGCCACGCACTGTAGAATGCTTTGTTTGTAAAAGCTGAGAGTAAAATTGCAACTTATTTTCTCTTTGACAATTTTCCACCTTAACTAAGAGCAAGGGGCTACATGAATTTTGCCCCTAAAGAGAGTATTTCGATTTGAATGGCTGCGTGAATTCTATGCTGAAGCGGCGGGAGTGTGCGTG
>CAWWDL010000224.1:7500-19753 GCA_963942545.1 Oxycera nigricornis | reverse complement strand
AATGGACTTTCGAAGGGCTTGACTCAAAAACACATGCCCGCACTAAGCTCCATACGAGCGGTGCAAGTTCTATTAGAACCTAATGGAAAACGACCAAATTCCCACGTACCTCCATACGAGAGAGGTGTGGGCCTCATTAGATCCTAATGAAAAATTTCAAAACATGCTGATAGAGCGGTATAAAACCGATTTTCAAATGAAAACCACAAATTATGAACACGTTCCATACAAAAGAAATGGACTTTCGAAGGGCTTGACTCAAAAACACATGCCCGCACTAAGCTCCATACGAGCGGTGCAAGTTCTATTAGAACCTAATGGAAAACGACACAAATTCCCACGTACCTCCATACGAGAGAGGTGTGGGCCTCATTAGATCCTAATGAAAAATTTCAAAACATGCTGATAGAGCGGTATAAAACCGATTTTCAAATGAAAACCACAAATTATGAACACGTTCCATACAAAAGAAATGGACTTTCGAAGGGCTTGACTCAAAAACACATGCCCGCACTAAGCTCCATACGAGCGGTGCAAGTTCTATTAGAACCTAATGGAAAACGACACAAATTCCCACGTACCTCCATACGAGAGAGGTGTGGGCCTCATTAGATCCTAATGAAAAATTTCAAAACATGCTGATAGAGCGGTATAAAACCGATTTTCAAATGAAAACCACAAATTATGAACACGTTCCATACAAAAGAAATGGACTTTCGAAGGGCTTGACTCAAAAACACATGCCCGCACTAAGCTCCATACGAGCGGTGCAAGTTCTATTAGAACCTAATGGAAAACGACACAAATTCCCACGTACCTCCATACGAGAGAGGTGTGGGCCTCATTAGATCCTAATGAAAAATTTCAAAACATGCTGATAGAGCGGTATAAAACCGATTTTCAAATGAAAACCACAAATTATGAACACGTTCCATACAAAAGAAATGGACTTTCGAAGGGCTTGACTCAAAAACACATGCCCGCACTAAGCTCCATACGAGCGGTGCAAGTTCTATTAGAACCTAATGGAAAACGACACAAATTCCCACGTACCTCCATACGAGAGAGGTGTGGGCCTCATTAGATCCTAATGAAAAATTTCAAAACATGCTGATAGAGCGGTATAAAACCGATTTTCAAATGAAAACCACAAATTATGAACACGTTCCATACAAAAGAAATGGACTTTCGAAGGGCTTGACTCAAAAACACATGCCCGCACTAAGCTCCATACGAGCGGTGCAAGTTCTATTAGAACCTAATGGAAAACGACACAAATTCCCACGTACCTCCATACGAGAGAGGTGTGGGCCTCATTAGATCCTAATGAAAAATTTCAAAACATGCTGATAGAGCGGTATAAAACCGATTTTCAAATGAAAACCACAAATTATGAACACGTTCCATACAAAAGAAATGGACTTTCGAAGGGCTTGACTCAAAAACACATGCCCGCACTAAGCTCCATACGAGCGGTGCAAGTTCTATTAGAACCTAATGGAAAACGACACAAATTCCCACGTACCTCCATACGAGAGAGGTGTGGGCCTCATTAGATCCTAATGAAAAATTTCAAAACATGCTGATAGAGCGGTATAAAACCGATTTTCAAATGAAAACCACAAATTATGAACACGTTCCATACAAAAGAAATGGACTTTCGAAGGGCTTGACTCAAAAACACATGCCCGCACTAAGCTCCATACGAGCGGTGCAAGTTCTATTAGAACCTAATGGAAAACGACACAAATTCCCACGTACCTCCATACGAGAGAGGTGTGGGCCTCATTAGATCCTAATGAAAAATTTCAAAACATGCTGATAGAGCGGTATAAAACCGATTTTCAAATGAAAACCACAAATTATGAACACGTTCCATACAAAAGAAATGGACTTTCGAAGGGCTTGACTCAAAAACACATGCCCGCACTAAGCTCCATACGAGCGGTGCAAGTTCTATTAGAACCTAATGGAAAACGACACAAATTCCCACGTACCTCCATACGAGAGAGGTGTGGGCCTCATTAGATCCTAATGAAAAATTTCAAAACATGCTGATAGAGCGGTATAAAACCGATTTTCAAATGAAAACCACAAATTATGAACACGTTCCATACAAAAGAAATGGACTTTCGAAGGGCTTGACTCAAAAACACATGCCCGCACTAAGCTCCATACGAGCGGTGCAAGTTCTATTAGAACCTAATGGAAAACGACACAAATTCCCACGTACCTCCATACGAGAGAGGTGTGGGCCTCATTAGATCCTAATGAAAAATTTCAAAACATGCTGATAGAGCGGTATAAAACCGATTTTCAAATGAAAACCACAAATTATGAACACGTTCCATACAAAAGAAATGGACTTTCGAAGGGCTTGACTCAAAAACACATGCCCGCACTAAGCTCCATACGAGCGGTGCAAGTTCTATTAGAACCTAATGGAAAACGACACAAATTCCCACGTACCTCCATACGAGAGAGGTGTGGGCCTCATTAGATCCTAATGAAAAATTTCAAAACATGCTGATAGAGCGGTATAAAACCGATTTTCAAATGAAAACCACAAATTATGAACACGTTCCATACAAAAGAAATGGACTTTCGAAGGGCTTGACTCAAAAACACATGCCCGCACTAAGCTCCATACGAGCGGTGCAAGTTCTATTAGAACCTAATGGAAAACGACACAAATTCCCACGTACCTCCATACGAGAGAGGTGTGGGCCTCATTAGATCCTAATGAAAAATTTCAAAACATGCTGATAGAGCGGTATAAAACCGATTTTCAAATGAAAACCACAAATTATGAACACGTTCCATACAAAAGAAATGGACTTTCGAAGGGCTTGACTCAAAAACACATGCCCGCACTAAGCTCCATACGAGCGGTGCAAGTTCTATTAGAACCTAATGGAAAACGACACAAATTCCCACGTACCTCCATACGAGAGAGGTGTGGGCCTCATTAGATCCTAATGAAAAATTTCAAAACATGCTGATAGAGCGGTATAAAACCGATTTTCAAATGAAAACCACAAATTATGAACACGTTCCATACAAAAGAAATGGACTTTCGAAGGGCTTGACTCAAAAACACATGCCCGCACTAAGCTCCATACGAGCGGTGCAAGTTCTATTAGAACCTAATGGAAAACGACACAAATTCCCACGTACCTCCATACGAGAGAGGTGTGGGCCTCATTAGATCCTAATGAAAAATTTCAAAACATGCTGATAGAGCGGTATAAAACCGATTTTCAAATGAAAACCACAAATTATGAACACGTTCCATACAAAAGAAATGGACTTTCGAAGGGCTTGACTCAAAAACACATGCCCGCACTAAGCTCCATACGAGCGGTGCAAGTTCTATTAGAACCTAATGGAAAACGACACAAATTCCCACGTACCTCCATACGAGAGAGGTGTGGGCCTCATTAGATCCTAATGAAAAATTTCAAAACATGCTGATAGAGCGGTATAAAACCGATTTTCAAATGAAAACCACAAATTATGAACACGTTCCATACAAAAGAAATGGACTTTCGAAGGGCTTGACTCAAAAACACATGCCCGCACTAAGCTCCATACGAGCGGTGCAAGTTCTATTAGAACCTAATGGAAAACGACACAAATTCCCACGTACCTCCATACGAGAGAGGTGTGGGCCTCATTAGATCCTAATGAAAAATTTCAAAACATGCTGATAGAGCGGTATAAAACCGATTTTCAAATGAAAACCACAAATTATGAACACGTTCCATACAAAAGAAATGGACTTTCGAAGGGCTTGACTCAAAAACACATGCCCGCACTAAGCTCCATACGAGCGGTGCAAGTTCTATTAGAACCTAATGGAAAACGACACAAATTCCCACGTACCTCCATACGAGAGAGGTGTGGGCCTCATTAGATCCTAATGAAAAATTTCAAAACATGCTGATAGAGCGGTATAAAACCGATTTTCAAATGAAAACCACAAATTATGAACACGTTCCATACAAAAGAAATGGACTTTCGAAGGGCTTGACTCAAAAACACATGCCCGCACTAAGCTCCATACGAGCGGTGCAAGTTCTATTAGAACCTAATGGAAAACGACACAAATTCCCACGTACCTCCATACGAGAGAGGTGTGGGCCTCATTAGATCCTAATGAAAAATTTCAAAACATGCTGATAGAGCGGTATAAAACCGATTTTCAAATGAAAACCACAAATTATGAACACGTTCCATACAAAAGAAATGGACTTTCGAAGGGCTTGACTCAAAAACACATGCCCGCACTAAGCTCCATACGAGCGGTGCAAGTTCTATTAGAACCTAATGGAAAACGACACAAATTCCCACGTACCTCCATACGAGAGAGGTGTGGGCCTCATTAGATCCTAATGAAAAATTTCAAAACATGCTGATAGAGCGGTATAAAACCGATTTTCAAATGAAAACCACAAATTATGAACACGTTCCATACAAAAGAAATGGACTTTCGAAGGGCTTGACTCAAAAACACATGCCCGCACTAAGCTCCATACGAGCGGTGCAAGTTCTATTAGAACCTAATGGAAAACGACACAAATTCCCACGTACCTCCATACGAGAGAGGTGTGGGCCTCATTAGATCCTAATGAAAAATTTCAAAACATGCTGATAGAGCGGTATAAAACCGATTTTCAAATGAAAACCACAAATTATGAACACGTTCCATACAAAAGAAATGGACTTTCGAAGGGCTTGACTCAAAAACACATGCCCGCACTAAGCTCCATACGAGCGGTGCAAGTTCTATTAGAACCTAATGGAAAACGACACAAATTCCCACGTACCTCCATACGAGAGAGGTGTGGGCCTCATTAGATCCTAATGAAAAATTTCAAAACATGCTGATAGAGCGGTATAAAACCGATTTTCAAATGAAAACCACAAATTATGAACACGTTCCATACAAAAGAAATGGACTTTCGAAGGGCTTGACTCAAAAACACATGCCCGCACTAAGCTCCATACGAGCGGTGCAAGTTCTATTAGAACCTAATGGAAAACGACACAAATTCCCACGTACCTCCATACGAGAGAGGTGTGGGCCTCATTAGATCCTAATGAAAAATTTCAAAACATGCTGATAGAGCGGTATAAAACCGATTTTCAAATGAAAACCACAAATTATGAACACGTTCCATACAAAAGAAATGGACTTTCGAAGGGCTTGACTCAAAAACACATGCCCGCACTAAGCTCCATACGAGCGGTGCAAGTTCTATTAGAACCTAATGGAAAACGACACAAATTCCCACGTACCTCCATACGAGAGAGGTGTGGGCCTCATTAGATCCTAATGAAAAATTTCAAAACATGCTGATAGAGCGGTATAAAACCGATTTTCAAATGAAAACCACAAATTATGAACACGTTCCATACAAAAGAAATGGACTTTCGAAGGGCTTGACTCAAAAACACATGCCCGCACTAAGCTCCATACGAGCGGTGCAAGTTCTATTAGAACCTAATGGAAAACGACACAAATTCCCACGTACCTCCATACGAGAGAGGTGTGGGCCTCATTAGATCCTAATGAAAAATTTCAAAACATGCTGATAGAGCGGTATAAAACCGATTTTCAAATGAAAACCACAAATTATGAACACGTTCCATACAAAAGAAATGGACTTTCGAAGGGCTTGACTCAAAAACACATGCCCGCACTAAGCTCCATACGAGCGGTGCAAGTTCTATTAGAACCTAATGGAAAACGACACAAATTCCCACGTACCTCCATACGAGAGAGGTGTGGGCCTCATTAGATCCTAATGAAAAATTTCAAAACATGCTGATAGAGCGGTATAAAACCGATTTTCAAATGAAAACCACAAATTATGAACACGTTCCATACAAAAGAAATGGACTTTCGAAGGGCTTGACTCAAAAACACATGCCCGCACTAAGCTCCATACGAGCGGTGCAAGTTCTATTAGAACCTAATGGAAAACGACACAAATTCCCACGTACCTCCATACGAGAGAGGTGTGGGCCTCATTAGATCCTAATGAAAAATTTCAAAACATGCTGATAGAGCGGTATAAAACCGATTTTCAAATGAAAACCACAAATTATGAACACGTTCCATACAAAAGAAATGGACTTTCGAAGGGCTTGACTCAAAAACACATGCCCGCACTAAGCTCCATACGAGCGGTGCAAGTTCTATTAGAACCTAATGGAAAACGACACAAATTCCCACGTACCTCCATACGAGAGAGGTGTGGGCCTCATTAGATCCTAATGAAAAATTTCAAAACATGCTGATAGAGCGGTATAAAACCGATTTTCAAATGAAAACCACAAATTATGAACACGTTCCATACAAAAGAAATGGACTTTCGAAGGGCTTGACTCAAAAACACATGCCCGCACTAAGCTCCATACGAGCGGTGCAAGTTCTATTAGAACCTAATGGAAAACGACACAAATTCCCACGTACCTCCATACGAGAGAGGTGTGGGCCTCATTAGATCCTAATGAAAAATTTCAAAACATGCTGATAGAGCGGTATAAAACCGATTTTCAAATGAAAACCACAAATTATGAACACGTTCCATACAAAAGAAATGGACTTTCGAAGGGCTTGACTCAAAAACACATGCCCGCACTAAGCTCCATACGAGCGGTGCAAGTTCTATTAGAACCTAATGGAAAACGACACAAATTCCCACGTACCTCCATACGAGAGAGGTGTGGGCCTCATTAGATCCTAATGAAAAATTTCAAAACATGCTGATAGAGCGGTATAAAACCGATTTTCAAATGAAAACCACAAATTATGAACACGTTCCATACAAAAGAAATGGACTTTCGAAGGGCTTGACTCAAAAACACATGCCCGCACTAAGCTCCATACGAGCGGTGCAAGTTCTATTAGAACCTAATGGAAAACGACACAAATTCCCACGTACCTCCATACGAGAGAGGTGTGGGCCTCATTAGATCCTAATGAAAAATTTCAAAACATGCTGATAGAGCGGTATAAAACCGATTTTCAAATGAAAACCACAAATTATGAACACGTTCCATACAAAAGAAATGGACTTTCGAAGGGCTTGACTCAAAAACACATGCCCGCACTAAGCTCCATACGAGCGGTGCAAGTTCTATTAGAACCTAATGGAAAACGACACAAATTCCCACGTACCTCCATACGAGAGAGGTGTGGGCCTCATTAGATCCTAATGAAAAATTTCAAAACATGCTGATAGAGCGGTATAAAACCGATTTTCAAATGAAAACCACAAATTATGAACACGTTCCATACAAAAGAAATGGACTTTCGAAGGGCTTGACTCAAAAACACATGCCCGCACTAAGCTCCATACGAGCGGTGCAAGTTCTATTAGAACCTAATGGAAAACGACACAAATTCCCACGTACCTCCATACGAGAGAGGTGTGGGCCTCATTAGATCCTAATGAAAAATTTCAAAACATGCTGATAGAGCGGTATAAAACCGATTTTCAAATGAAAACCACAAATTATGAACACGTTCCATACAAAAGAAATGGACTTTCGAAGGGCTTGACTCAAAAACACATGCCCGCACTAAGCTCCATACGAGCGGTGCAAGTTCTATTAGAACCTAATGGAAAACGACACAAATTCCCACGTACCTCCATACGAGAGAGGTGTGGGCCTCATTAGATCCTAATGAAAAATTTCAAAACATGCTGATAGAGCGGTATAAAACCGATTTTCAAATGAAAACCACAAATTATGAACACGTTCCATACAAAAGAAATGGACTTTCGAAGGGCTTGACTCAAAAACACATGCCCGCACTAAGCTCCATACGAGCGGTGCAAGTTCTATTAGAACCTAATGGAAAACGACACAAATTCCCACGTACCTCCATACGAGAGAGGTGTGGGCCTCATTAGATCCTAATGAAAAATTTCAAAACATGCTGATAGAGCGGTATAAAACCGATTTTCAAATGAAAACCACAAATTATGAACACGTTCCATACAAAAGAAATGGACTTTCGAAGGGCTTGACTCAAAAACACATGCCCGCACTAAGCTCCATACGAGCGGTGCAAGTTCTATTAGAACCTAATGGAAAACGACACAAATTCCCACGTACCTCCATACGAGAGAGGTGTGGGCCTCATTAGATCCTAATGAAAAATTTCAAAACATGCTGATAGAGCGGTATAAAACCGATTTTCAAATGAAAACCACAAATTATGAACACGTTCCATACAAAAGAAATGGACTTTCGAAGGGCTTGACTCAAAAACACATGCCCGCACTAAGCTCCATACGAGCGGTGCAAGTTCTATTAGAACCTAATGGAAAACGACACAAATTCCCACGTACCTCCATACGAGAGAGGTGTGGGCCTCATTAGATCCTAATGAAAAATTTCAAAACATGCTGATAGAGCGGTATAAAACCGATTTTCAAATGAAAACCACAAATTATGAACACGTTCCATACAAAAGAAATGGACTTTCGAAGGGCTTGACTCACCTTATCCCGAAGTTACGGATCTAATTTGCCGACTTCCCTTACCTACATTATTCTATCGACTAGAGACTCTTCACCTTGGAGACCAGCTGCGGATATCGGTACGGCCTGTTGAGAAATTTGCGTAACCCGACCATAAATTTTCAAGGTCCGAGGAGAAAATATCGACACAGCAGTAAATGCCATGCTCTTCTAGACCATCTACCATATCTCTCTTCGAAAGACTTCCATGGTAGTACGACTATAAAACAGAAAAGAAAACTCTTTCGATATCTCTCGACGGCTTCTTTATGGTTGTTTCTGTTGCCAGGATGAGCATTAAAGCCCATTTATAATAACAAACGTATACTCAACAGGTTACGGAATTGGAACCGTATTCCCTTTCGTTCAATTTTATTGTAAAGTACAAATTATATTTTGTATCTATTACATATATAGTTTATGGTTTTTCATTTTTCATCTTTCATCTTTCATTCATTTTCATATTTCATTTTAGCTTTTGCTTTTGCTTTTGCTTTTGCATTTGCATTTTCATTCATATATATATGTTTTTAAAAAAACATTTTTATTAACTTTGACATTTTTCGGCTTTAGCCTTGAACTTAGGACCGACTAACTCGTGATCAACCACTGTTCACACGAAACCCTTCTCCACTTCAGTCCTCCAAGGTCTCATTCGATTATTTGCTACTACCACCAAGATCTGTGCCAATGGCGGCTCCATGCAGGCTTACGCCAAACACTTCTATGCACACCATTGCACCCTCCTACTCATTAAAGCTTCAAAATTTCTATTAATATATAATAAAATCATATGCTTTAACGGTAATGTATAGGCATACAACTTGAGCGCCATCCATTTTAAGGGCTAGTTGCTTCGGCAGGTGAGTTGTTACACACTCCCTAGCGGTTTACGACTTCCATGTCCACCGTCCTGCTGTTTTAAGCAAGCAACGCCTTTCATGGTATCAGTATGAGTTGTTAATTTAGGCACCGTAACATTACGTTTGGTTCATCCCACAGCGCCAGTTCTGCTTACCAAAAGTGGCCCACTGGGCACAATATATCATAGTCTTTATCTTCATATCAAGTAAGATAAGATTCTTACCCATTTAAAGTTTGAGAATAGGTTAAGGTCGTTTCGGCCCTAATGCCTCTAATCATTCGCTTTACCAGATAAGATTATTTTAAATAATCTTTATTTGCGCCAGCTATCCTGAGGGAAACTTCGGAGGGAACCAGCTACTAGATGGTTCGATTGGTCTTTCGCCCCTATACCCAATTCTGACAATCGATTTGCACGTCAGAACTGTTTCGGTCTTCCATCAGGGTTTCCCCTGACTTCAACCTGATCAGGTATAGTTCACCATCTTTCGGGTCACAACATTTATGCTCAAGGTACGCTCCAGTTAGAGGTATCAATAATAAAGACAAATAAATTCATCAATATTAAAATACATAACTGTATGGAACGCCCCGGGATGGATTTTATATTGTATTTTCATAAATATATAATAATCCCATTTTTTAGTTAAGTTAATTACGCCTTTAGGTTTTGAAAATCAATTCAAACCCAATGACTTGCACACATGTTAGACTTCTTGGTCCGTGTTTCAAGACGGGTCCCGAAGGTATCCTAAATCTATAGCATTGTTTATCATATGAACGCATATAATTGAATATATAATACATAGAATATATATTTATTATAACATTTAATAAATGTTTAGCGTTATATTTATATTTGGAAATCTGTCAATCATTTATCCGGTAGCCACAATATCGAAATATTTTAGATTTTATTCATAGACAAAAAATAAATTTTGACTAACGAATAAGCTTTATCTTGTGGTCCTTATGATAAAAATTATATACATAATATGTTTTATTAACAGATAACAATGTCTTTATTATGAAAAAATTGCACACTATTCACACATTATATTTTCACATAATATGCTTCTAATGATGAATTTTTCATATCAGATATTCAGGTTCATCGGGCTTAACCCCTAAGCAGTTTCACGTACTTTTTAACTCTCTATTCAGAGTTCTTTTCAACTTTCCCTCACGGTACTTGTTTGCTATCGGTCTCATGGTTATATTTAGTTTTAGATGGAGTTTACCACCAAATTAGTGCTGCACTATCAAGCAACACGACTCTTAGGAAATATCCTCTAGTAATCATTAATATCACTACGGGCCTGGCACCCTCTATGGGTAAATGGCCTCATTCAAGAAGGACTTGGATTATTAATTTATCATACTAGAATATGGATACTCCATACACTGCATCTTATATTTGTTAAATTAACAAAATAACTCAGTGATGAACTTTTTTCTTTTCGCTCGCCGCTACTAAGAAAATCCTGGTTAGTTTCTTTTCCTTCCCTCATTAATATGCTTAAATTCAGGGAGTAGTCTCATATGAGTTGAGGTTGTTTTAAATTTTTGTTCTGTATTTCATTTGCTTTAAAAATTAAAGCAAAACACACACATTGTATGTGTGTGTACATCTATTGAATTTTTATATAATTGTTTTATTTGATATTCTTGTTATAATATATATAACTTTGATATACTGTTTGAATAAAAAAACATTAAAGTTTTCATTAATTCAATAGATATTCTTAATATTATAGAAAACAATGTATGATTTGTATGTAACAATTCAATATGATTTCTAATAATACATTAAAAGCACCAAAATCTATACATAAGTATAGATTAAGAGCAACCCGGTATCTATAATTTTAGAGATATTCTAACAACCCTCAACCATATGTAGTCCATGCAGCATATATTGGATATATACGTATAGCATGGACTGCAATATGCGTTCAAAATGTCGATGTTCATGTGTCCTGCAGTTCACACGATGACGCGCAGTTTGCTGCGTTCTTCATCGACCCATGAGCCAAGTGATCCTCCGCTTAGGGTAATTTTTTTTTATTCGCTTTTGTGTAAAAAGTTTTCGTTACTCACGTCACATTTTACATTTTCAAAATATTTTATATATATCTGTTACGAATGTCTTGTACCCAAACTAGGTTTGAATAGCTAACTTATATATATATATTTCTTTATTTATTTATTTCTTGTTTAAATTAATAAACGAGTTTTATACTTCTATATATACAAGTGTAACTGATATATTTCAATATTATGTTTTAGTTCTAGGTTCTACTTATTACGCTTAGAGGTGTAAACCTCGTGTTTTGTGAGAAGTACTTGTCGCAATAAAACTTCTACGACTCACATTATTATGCTACAATGTAGCACATTTCTTCTGATAAACGATGTGGTTTCAGGCACCGTGTTACGTCTTTGAAAAAATAATGATGAGCTGTTCATCATATTTTTCTGTTTATTCGCAATTTCTGTGAGAATAATATACGACTCACAAATTTTGTCCCGGAAGGACAGATTGGAGGATTTACTATAACAACGAATGTTATTACCCCGGTGTCTTCAGTTATCCCTGATGTATTCTTTTGAATACGTTTATTTATGTGAGAAGTATTTCTACGACTCACAAATGTGACAAGCATATATTTATTATGCTACAATGTAGCATTTCTCTTTTGACAATCGATGTGCTTTCCTACATCGTGTCTTCATATCCTCCGGAATTTTAAAAAATAATGATGCCTGCCCATCATATTTTTTCTCTTTATCTGCAATTATTTGCAAATATATTTCTTTCCATTTCATTCAATTTCTCAATTAACGCT
>CAWWDL010000224.1:0-5000 GCA_963942545.1 Oxycera nigricornis | reverse complement strand
CGTGTATTTACAAGCATGTTTGCATATTTCTTATATGTACATCAAGTGTACATCATATAAAATGATCTTTGTTTGATGTGTTTGATCATTATATTAGTCTTCTTCTGTTTTTCGGCTTTTATCATTATACACTCTCGGTGTAATAATTGTATATTCATATTAACTATAATATATAGTTAACATATTGCCAAATTTTCCTCAAGATATCGCATAAAAGTGTCAAAAGACAATGAAATTTGATCACATCAGACACATGCCACTAACTACCACCTACTTTTGGATCTTTTGTCCGTAGATGGCCTGTTTGGTTGCTAGAGTCGTGATCTCACCTGGTAGTATGTGAATTTACACACATTATATAGATTTCGTCAAGCCTCACTCGTCACATATAGTGACCAAATGACTTTTATTAATAACATAATAAAAGCATTTACTATTTTGTCTTCATATCGGAGAGCCATATGCTACACTATCTATCACTTCTTATTGTAATTTCATACGGACTCTCCTTTCTCCATGAAAATTTACATTTTTCATATACTTCCATCACTTCACACATGCATCGCATACTGTGACCCATCATTTCCTTCAACTCTTATCAACATCTAATATTAAATGCCACTTTCGACCTGCCAATGCACCGAAAACATCAACAAAATCTTTCATTTCACACCTCTCCATATGAACCCATTCATTTTTGTTAATAATCATTAGATGTTAATGAAATTCGGTTTGTGCCTCTTCAAGGCAACCACTATCCCTTATAGTACTTTCGTACCAAAAACCCTGACTGAGTAAATTATCTACTAAGCTTTTCATTAATTATTGATAAACTCAGGTCGCATGTTTTGTATGGAGCTTAGTAGATCCAATGAAAATCAAAGTGTATGAGCTTAGTAGCGCCGTGTATTTTGTATTAGGATCTAATGAAAATCGGATGTATGGAGCATAGTAGCGCCGTGTATTTTCCATTAGGATCTAATGAAAATCAAAGTGTATGGTCTTAGTAGCGCCGTGTATTTTCCATTAGGATCTAATGAAAATCGGATGTATGGAGCATAGAAGCGCTGTGTATTTTCCATTAGGATCTAATGAAAATCAAAGTGTATGAGCTTAGTAGCGCCGTGTATTTTGCATTAGGATCTAATGAAAATCGGATGTATGGAGCTTAGTAGCGCCGTGTATTTTCCATTAGGATCTAATGAAAATCGGATGTATGGAGCATAGTAGCGCCGTGTATTTTCCATTAGGATCTAATGAAAATCGGATGTATGGAGCATAGTAGCGCCGTGTATTTTCCATTAGGATCTAATGAAAATCGGATGTATGGAGCATAGTAGCGCCGTGTATTTTCCATTAGGATCTAATGAAAATCGGATGTATGGAGCATAGTAGCGCCGTGTATTTTCCATTAGGATCTAATGAAAATCGGATGTATGGAGCTTAGTAGCGCCGTGTATTTTCCATTAGGATCTAATGAAAATCGGATGTATGGAGCATAGTAGCGCCGTGTATTTTCCATTAGGATCTAATGAAAATCAAAGTGTATGAGCTTAGTAGCGGCGTGTATTTTCCATTAGGATCTAATGAAAATCGGATGTATGGAGCTTAGTAGCGCCGTGTATTTTCCATTAGGATCTAATGAAAATCGGATGTATGGAGCATAGTAGCGCCGTGTATTTTCCATTAGGATCTAATGAAAATCGGATGTATGGAGCTTAGTAGCGCCGTGTATTTTCCATTAGGATCTAATGAAAATCGGATGTATGGAGCATAGTAGCGCCGTGTATTTTCCATTAGGATCTAATGAAAATCGGATGTATGGAGCATAGTAGCGCCGTGTATTTTCCATTAGGATCTAATGAAAATCGGATGTATGGAGCATAGTAGCGCCGTGTTTTTTCCATTAGGATCTAATGAAAATCAAAGTGTATGAGCTTAGTAGCGCCGTGTATTTTGCATTAGGATCTAATGAAAATCGGATGTATGGAGCTTAGTAGCGCCGTGTATTTTCCATTAGGATCTAATGAAAATCGGATGTATGGAGCTTAGTAGCGCCGTGTATTTTCCATTAGGATCTAATGAAAATCGGATGTATGGAGCATAGTAGCGCCGTGTATTTTCCATTAGGATCTAATGAAAATCGGATGTATGGAGCATAGTAGCGCCGTGTTTTTTCCATTAGGATCTAATGAAAATCAAAGTGTATGAGCTTAGTAGCGCCGTGTATTTTGCATTAGGATCTAATGAAAATCGGATGTATGGAGCTTAGTAGCGCCGTGTATTTTGCATTAGGATCTAATGAAAATCGGATGTATGGAGCTTAGTAGCGCCGTGTATTTTCCATTAGGATCTAATGAAAATCGGATGTATGGAGCATAGTAGCGCCGTGTATTTTCCATTAGGATCTAATGAAAATCAGATGTATGGAGCATAGTAGCGCCGTGTATTTTCCATTAGGATCTAATGAAAATCGGATGTATGGAGCTTAGTAGCGCCGTGTATTTTCCATTAGGATCTAATGAAAATCGGATGTATGGAGCATAGTAGCGCCGTGTATTTTCCATTAGGATCTAATGAAAATCGGATGTATGGAGCATAGTAGCGCCGTGTATTTTCCATTAGGATCTAATGAAAATCGGATGTATGGAGCATAGTAGCGCCGTGTATTTTCCATTAGGATCTAATGAAAATCAAAGTGTATGAGCTTAGTAGCGGCGTGTATTTTCCATTAGGATCTAATGAAAATCGGATGTATGGAGCATAGTAGCGCCGTGTATTTTCCATTAGGATCTAATGAAAATCGGATGTATGGAGCTTAGTAGCGCCGTGTATTTTCCATTAGGATCTAATGAAAATCGGATGTATGGAGCATAGTAGCGCCGTGTTTTTTCCATTAGGATCTAATGAAAATCAAAGTGTATGAGCTTAGTAGCGCCGTGTATTTTGCATTAGGATCTAATGAAAATCGGATGTATGGAGCTTAGTAGCGCCGTGTATTTTGCATTAGGATCTAATGAAAATCGGATGTATGGAGCTTAGTAGCGCCGTGTATTTTCCATTAGGATCTAATGAAAATCGGATGTATGGAGCTTAGTAGCGCCGTGTATTTTCCATTAGGATCTAGTGAAAATCGGATGTATGGAGCTTAGTGCGGGCATGTGTTTTTGAGTCAAGCCCTTCGAAAGTCCATTTCTTTTGTATGGAACGTGTTCATAATTTGTGGTTTTCATTTGAAAATCGGTTTTATACCGCTCTATCAGCATGTTTTGAAATTTTTCATTAGGATCTAATGAGGCCCACACCTCTCTCGTATGGAGGTACGTGGGAATTTGTGTCGTTTTCCATTAGGTTCTAATAGAACTTGCACCGCTCGTATGGAGCTTAGTGCGGGCATGTGTTTTTGAGTCAAGCCCTTCGAAAGTCCATTTCTTTTGTATGGAACGTGTTCATAATTTGTGGTTTTCATTTGAAAATCGGTTTTATACCGCTCTATCAGCATGTTTTGAAATTTTTCATTAGGATCTAATGAGGCCCACACCTCTCTCGTATGGAGGTACGTGGGAATTTGTGTCGTTTTCCATTAGGTTCTAATAGAACTTGCACCGCTCGTATGGAGCTTAGTGCGGGCATGTGTTTTTGAGTCAAGCCCTTCGAAAGTCCATTTCTTTTGTATGGAACGTGTTCATAATTTGTGGTTTTCATTTGAAAATCGGTTTTATACCGCTCTATCAGCATGTTTTGAAATTTTTCATTAGGATCTAATGAGGCCCACACCTCTCTCGTATGGAGGTACGTGGGAATTTGTGTCGTTTTCCATTAGGTTCTAATAGAACTTGCACCGCTCGTATGGAGCTTAGTGCGGGCATGTGTTTTTGAGTCAAGCCCTTCGAAAGTCCATTTCTTTTGTATGGAACGTGTTCATAATTTGTGGTTTTCATTTGAAAATCGGTTTTATACCGCTCTATCAGCATGTTTTGAAATTTTTCATTAGGATCTAATGAGGCCCACACCTCTCTCGTATGGAGGTACGTGGGAATTTGTGTCGTTTTCCATTAGGTTCTAATAGAACTTGCACCGCTCGTATGGAGCTTAGTGCGGGCATGTGTTTTTGAGTCAAGCCCTTCGAAAGTCCATTTCTTTTGTATGGAACGTGTTCATAATTTGTGGTTTTCATTTGAAAATCGGTTTTATACCGCTCTATCAGCATGTTTTGAAATTTTTCATTAGGATCTAATGAGGCCCACACCTCTCTCGTATGGAGGTACGTGGAATTTGTGTCGTTTTCCATTAGGTTCTAATAGAACTTGCACCGCTCGTATGGAGCTTAGTGCGGGCATGTGTTTTTGAGTCAAGCCCTTCGAAAGTCCATTTCTTTTGTATGGAACGTGTTCATAATTTGTGGTTTTCATTTGAAAATCGGTTTTATACCGCTCTATCAGCATGTTTTGAAATTTTTCATTAGGATCTAATGAGGCCCACACCTCTCTCGTATGGAGGTACGTGGGAATTTGTGTCGTTTTCCATTAGGTTCTAATAGAACTTGCACCGCTCGTATGGAGCTTAGTGCGGGCATGTGTTTTTGAGTCAAGCCCTTCGAAAGTCCATTTCTTTTGTATGGAACGTGTTCATAATTTGTGGTTTTCATTTGAAAATCGGTTTTATACCGCTCTATCAGCATGTTTTGAAATTTTTCATTAGGATCTAATGAGGCCCACACCTCTCTCGTATGGAGGTACGTGGGAATTTGTGTCGTTTTCCATTAGGTTCTAATAGAACTTGCACCGCTCGTATGGAGCTTAGTGCGGGCATGTGTTTTTGAGTCAAGCCCTTCGAAAGTCCATTTCTTTTGTATGGAACGTGTTCATAATTTGTGGTTTTCATTTGAAAATCGGTTTTATACCGCTCTATCAGCATGTTTTGAAATTTTTCATTAGGATCTAATGAGGCCCACACCTCTCTCGTATGGAGGTACGTGGGAATTTGTGTCGTTTTCCATT